>JAIUZE010018238.1:0-31739 GCA_022085475.1 Heliosperma pusillum
GGTTCAGCACCATGGGTCATGGAGATGACTGGTCGTTTACATAGACAGACTGTATGACACTCTGTCGGACAGTGACATTGTAGAGACCCTTAAATCAATTATTTGATGCCTGGTCGTGGCAGGGTATTCTATCTTATTCCTATAAGTCGATTCTTTTGACTGGCGACCGTCTATCTGAGTCGGTGCAGTTTCCGATTGGTTTTGGTTGATGTTCTAGGTCGTGCCGTAAAAGGAGGCCGATGGACTTCTTCTGGATCATGGTGATCTGCATCATACAGAGTAGATGGATTAACAGGAATTGTCCACCCACGTTGGGTAAAAACATCTTTAGGCCACTCGAGGAGTAGTTACTGTAAATGCGTGGCCACGCTCGGAAAGAGATCTATGGTAGATTTTCGGTCAGACAGTTACTCTCCCTATCGAGAAAACCACTCTAGATATTGTCAATCGCAAGTGCGACCTGGAAGACACCTTGCGTTGAGTGGGAGATGTGATAAAGAGACAAGAGAATTGGTGACGCACACTTGTGTCAGACACGTGGGAGATTGTTGGAGTAGGTGTCCTCCACAATAGTGCGCCACATAATAAATCTTATTAAGGAATATAATTGGGATATTTATTGACTATATATATGATTAGTCAATTGATTAACGTAAATCAATAACGGTTGGCTGACTAGAGTTTGACGTTATTGTCGTTTGACGGCGGTGATCAACTGATCCCTTTCAGTCACACCTAAAGGATGAAATCCAAATAGTAACTAATTATTTGTATACGATACAGTTAATTAGTACATTACATATATTCGATATGTACGAGAGTTAATTGTTAGAAATTGAGTTAAGAACTCAAATTCGATTAAACTTATTTTTCAATTATGAGATAATTGACTAATAAATTTATATCTTATTTTAATACGATTAAATAAGATTTAACTTAGTAATTAATCGTTAAATTACTAAATTAGTTGAGGTTTTGAGATAGAGGGAATTAGTTAATTATATTTACAAGGAGTTGTAAAATAAATTAACTAAGCATTGTGGGACCCATTATATATTGATATAATGGTAAAATATTACTTAAAATGTTAAGTACATATTATTTATTTAATTGAGTCATATAATTGTTATATGATCAAATTAACACTTAATTATACAAGATAATTAACCATATGATCAATAAGTATTTGTGAGACAAATATAAAAAATCAAAATGGACCAAACTAGGCCATAATGGACCGGTTTTGGTAGTAGTTACATGGTGATGATTTTGTTCTTATTTTTACTCTTTAGTTACTTTTTGAAAGTGACATAACAAGTAGTAAACAATCATCATCTTTTCTACAACACTACACTCAAATGCATGTGATAAAATTGAACAAATAATAGTCCAATTGTGGACTAAATATTCCGGCCAAATGGCCTTAAAATGAGCATTGTGTTCATTTTTCTAAGTACTTCATTTTTGTTCAATTTGTTTAAACTTCTCTCTAAAACTCTTCTTCTCACTAAAACTCTCAAATACTAATATTTACTAAGTATTACTAGTGTAGTAATATAGTCATAATATTAGTAGTATTATATCTATCTTATTATCTAGTTAGTAATAAGGGTAGATTATTTGGGTTAATCTTGGTGCAACTTAGAGGAGATCTTCTACTTTGGAGATAGTTTGTGTTCATCCATATTTATAGCTCAAGAACAACAAGAAGGAGTTCTTGTTGTGCCCATATATATTTCCATATCAATGTGAGGAAATTTCTTCTTTTATATAAATGTCTTTATATTTGCTTGCATGTTACATAGATCATTAAATACTAAATTAACAAGTAATTTTGCAACTAATTAGAAGAGTCTAATTAAGGTCTATGGACTTTCAAAAGGAGCACGAGTCATCTTTCCTAGAAGACAAGATTCACATACACCATAAAATTCGTAATCGAATGGTTTGAGTACTTTAGATGAAACAAGTCTCTTTAAGCGACGTTCGTTTATGTGCCCTAAACGACAATGCCAAATGTATGATTGATTAGGTTCACCCGTTTTAAGTCTCTTATTTTCTATATGATAGACCTCTTTTGCATTATCTAGAACATAAATATCTCCAACGAAAACGGCCTCGCCATAAACCATTTCATTAAAATAAAAAGTACAATGATTGTTCTTAATCCAAAAAGAAAAACCTTCCTTGTCTAACACGTAAATAGAGATAATGTTCTTGGTAAGAGATGGTACATAATAGCAATTATTTAAATACAACTGTAAACCATTAGGCAAAAGAAGAACGTAGGTGCCCACGAAAACCGCGGCTACCTTAGCTCCATTTCCCATGCGCAAGTCCACGTCCCCTTGCCTAGTGCTCGCGGTCCTTCAGCCCCTGTACATGATTACAAAGGTGAGAACCACAACCGGTATCAAATACACAAGATGATGTACTAGGTAAGTTAATATCTATCATATAGAGTGATGAAAGAATTTTACCTGACGTTGTCACACAACTGTCTTACTTGTCTTTCAAGTATTTGGGGCAATTGCGTTTCCAATGCCCTTTGCCATTAGAATAATAGCAATCCGCGTCCGCGTGTTTGTTGACTTTGGGATTGGGTTTCATAAAGACTTTGCCCTTTCCCTTGCCAACTTTCTTGAAAAGAGTGCTACCCTTTCCTTTGTCCTTCTTCACTCCAAGGTTCATGTTCTTCAATCGCATTGAAAGAACGTCCTTGTCTTCACTCCCACTAGCCTCCATGTCCCTCTCTGCTTGGGTGAGGACTGCATGGAGTTCATGGAAACTCTTTTCCATGTTGTTCATGTTGTAGTTCACTCTAAAGTGGGTGAACATTGGTGTGAGTGAAGGAAGGATTCTACCCACCATTAGCTGCTTAGGAATCTTGCACCCTAGACGCTCTAAGGTGTCGGCATGCTCAACCATTTTGAGCACAAATGGGCCAACCTTTTGGCTCTTTTGGAGCTTAGTCTGAAAAAATTCCGCGGCCGCCTCATATTGAAGAATTTCGGCGCTTCCGAAAACATTGATGTTATCCTCATGAATATGCCATATGCATTGAGAGATATTAATTGAAGTTTGAGTTTGGGTGAGATTGACCAAATCAAGACATTCTTGATGTCATTGGCAACCTTCAAATAAAGGTCATATTCGGCCCAAACCGCCGCGGTCGACCCTTACCCGAGTTCGGTGGGAGGAGGGGCTTCGATCAAGTAGCGAAGCACGTTATCGGATATCACGACGCTTTTGATCGTTGATTCTCATTCAACAAAGTTACTACCGTCATCGTTTAGCACACATTTGTCCATGACGGACCTCAATCATGAGTCCTTACCCAAGGTTGCGGAGTTCCATGATGTTTTCATTGTGCGAATATTGTTAATACAACAAAAAGAAATATATAAACATTTATTGTTATAATAATTTAATTGAAAAACATTTTAACAAGTTTAGCATTTATATAATGATCCCTTACTAAATTATATAAATAATTCCAAGACCCATCTTTAAATAAAAAATAGTCATCGTATGGTACCCTTATCTAAAAATGGTAAGTCATTACTTGACTAATTCTACCCCTAGAACTCTTGGTTGACGGATTTCAACTAAATCCATCTCCTAGTCCCAAGATAACGCTTATCTCGTTGAGTCCAATCCAACTTTGCCTTGTGATCGTATCACACTACTTACCCGAGGTAAAAAGGGGCCCACGAGCGTGGTAGCCCTAATAAACATGGGATTCATAGGTGTTACCAATTGGTAAGGCTAATATCAATTTTTAAATATGTAAGAGATCTTATCAATTTAGTCATTAATTCCCTATAAGTGAACTAAGTCGGTGAATTGTGAATAACGTTGAATTGACAATAGCGGAAAAATAAAATGCATGTTTGACGATTTTGGCATGAGCGGAAATAAAGCAAGCAACCAAGCAACGAATAATCCTAGTATGGCCACCTAGCTAATCAAATTAACTAGATAATTTCGGAAACCAACTCCTTGGTCCCTTGCCTCTTCACTTGGAACGATTAAAAAATAATTACAAATATACAAATGAAAACATAGAAAATTTTCTATTATACATTTGTTCTATAAAATAAAATTATTAATTATTACAAACCGGCGATACGAGATCAGAATAAAATTACAACCAAACTGTTATTCCCTTACATTACGGGTAATAACGATTAAAAAATAACTAGGCCATACTAGTTACAAAATTTGCATAAATTAATAAATAAATGACATTCATTCATTCAATCGTAAATTAAATAAACTGCTGCAAAATTCATGCCAAAATTGCCCTAAACACATCCATGCTCATTCTAGCTCGATTTTACAGGATTTATTGATTTTTAAACATTAAAAACAAAAATCAACATTTAAATCTCATTTAAATTAAAATAATTATCTAAACTGTTTTAGAACTCAAAATTAGTCCCCACTAATTTTTTTGGTCATTAATTAGTTCGATTTGATTTGCTAAATATAACGGTTTAATCATAACTTTTATGAAATAAACCCAAAATAAAATATAATCATCATAAAAATTTGTAATAAAAAGCTTTTTACATTCTGGAACATTTCCAAGAATTCAAAAATAAAAAATAAAAATTTGCCCAAAAAAGTTTTATTTAATTTTGTGAACAAATAGCTTTGTATTTATCGGTTTTATCTCATAAATACCAACAAATATCCAAAATAGTGAAACAAATAACAAATATTCACCAACACCAAATAAATCATATTATGAAATGTACCAAAAATCGTTAGATCTATAAAAACTCGTTTCAATTTTATGAACATAATAATCTCCTTTTATCGATTTTTATCGCATAAAAAAAACAATAAAAATGCAATAGTTTATTAAAAGTCACGAAATTTTACGTACAGTATGTAAAACATGCATGTGAGATCATATTAAAATTTCATGGCCAGAATCAACATGCAACTATTTTTAATTAACTTTTAACATAACAAATGCATATTAACTCGGTTTAAAAGCCAAAAATCAAAATAAATAGCAAATCAATCCCTAAAATCACGAAATTTGACCAAAAACATTTTTAATTCATTAGGTATACATGAACCACCAATTTTCGTCCAAATAATATTTTAGCTCAAATTTTTGATTTATTAGTTATCTTATAACTTTAATAAAAATGTCCAAAATGAACATGCATGCTACAAGCTAGCTTTGATACCACATGAAAGTCCATAGACCCTAATTAGACTCTTCTAACTAGTGACCAAATTACAAGTTAACTTAGTATTTAATGATCTATGTAACATGCATGCAAATATAAAGATATTATAAAGAGAAGTAGAAATTTCCTTACATTGTTGATGAGAATAAGAGCAGTAACAAATTATTATCTTAGATGAATTTCTACCAAGCTTAGAATGATCCTTCAAAACCCAATCTTCAAAATAAAAGATCTCCTCCAAGTTGCACCAAAGATGGTACCCAAAAATCTAAACTTATTATTAACTAGATAATAAGTAAAGATAGAAAACTACTAATATTAGAATATATTACTACACTAGTAATACTTAGTAAATACTAGTATGTTGAGAGTTTAGTGAGAGGATGAGATTTTAGATAGATGTAAGAATAAAGCACAAAATAAAGTAGTGGAAAAATGAACAACTATTACCCATTTTAAAGGCACGTTGGCCGGCACTACCAAGCCCCATGTAGCCTCTTGTTTTTTTAATTTATTCTCATGAAAATAGGTAGAGTGTAAGTAATGTGAGTATGATTAAAGCATGAAGTTTATTTCACAATCAAATGGAGTATTGTGTAAAATAGAAAAGAACAATAACCATTCCCTTCTACACATTCCATGACCGCTCATGATGGCTCACAATAGTCCATTTTGATTCTTGATATTTGTCCCACAAATACTTATTAATCATATGCTTAATTATCTTGTATAATTAAGTGTTAACTTGATCATATAACAATTATATGACACAAATTAATAAATAATATACACTTAACTTTTAAATGATATTCTACCATTATATCAATATATAAGGGGTCCCTGTAACACCCGCAAATGTACCTTATTTGTAATTTAAAAATATTATACGGATACTTTTCAGCAAAATTTAGTTTTAGTTTAGAATTAAATTTTCCGTGTCTAATTTAGAATTTCCGTGTACGTATTTGGACTTTACGCGAGATTCCGAGTAAGTTACGTCTTGAGACGTTTTTGGGCTTTTTCTCATGTTTTCCACTTACTCCTTCATATACTCCCTCACAACCCTAACTCCCTCATTCAATCTTCTTCTTCTTCTTCCTCACCAAGAAACCCCAAATCCCTAGCCTCCATATTTGATCCATCTTAGAATCATCGCTACTCTTTCATTTCTCGCTCAAATTCACTAAGGTTCGTCTTATTCGTTCCCTCTCATCTTCCTCTATCCGTATTGGTAATAAAATTACCGTCTTTCTCGCTTTTCAATTTATCCGTCTTTCTCAAAGGTGAATTATATTCATCTTTTGTCGTCTTTGTTTAGGTGGAGACCTTCAAGAACCCGATAAGGATTTCTCTTTAGTGGAGGAAGACTTAGAAATCGATTAAAGACGCATAAAGGTAACGGTGAAGGGTTACTCGATATCATTTACGTGTTTTATGTGTTTTCTATGTTAGTAATCGTATTTAGAATTTGATTAGTAAGCTTAGGACTTGTGTTGTTGATGATTGTTGTTGTTACTTGATAATTGATGATTTGTGATGATAGATGGTATTGTGTTATGCCTTAGTGAAAATTGTGAAATTCGTGTATTTCGTGCCCGAGAATTAACGCTGGCAGCGTTCCCTGGACGCTGGCAGCGTCGTGGGACGCTGGTAGTGTCGTCCGGCGCTGGCAGCGTTACTCACTGCCAGCTTCCCAAAGTCGACTGCAGTTTTCCTGCACTGACCCTTTTTTGTAAAATGCTCATATCTCCTTCGTTACTTGCTTGTTTTGGGCTTGTGACCAACCGTTGGAACCTTAAGAGGATACGCTATCACTTCCATTTAGAATTTCTGCATTTGCATGTCTAGAACTCTAGTTATGACCGTTTGAAGTGGACCCTTGTTTTAGTTGGTTTCCAAACAACGTTGTTTTGGAGAGGGGATCTATGTTTCTTATTTATGGTGCTTCATAAACTTGTTCTAATGCTTCTGTATCATGTATTGAATCATTTTTATCATATTTAAATTTATATAATTCCCTATTCTCATATTTTGTGACGGTTTTTGGTATGTCCCACTTTGAGTCGGTTTTTACAGAAGTTACGATTTGAGCACTAATTTCCTATGTGCTTTGTACTCTCATTCCCTTGGCTACCTCCACGTTCGTAAGGCTGGAATGTCGGAACGGGGAGGTATCCTACTGCTTAAATGCATGTGTTAGTGGGCATACGACGACGTTGTTGGGAGTTGAACGCATTGCGTTGATCGACCCGTCCGTCAAATGTTGTGTACTTGCGAGGTGGTGTTATTTGCATGTAGCGTACCGCTTGTTATGAGGCTTGAGCTCTTTTCCGCCTCTTTCGTGAATGTCGACCGAATTTGGGGTACTCGGCGTCTATGATTGACCGAGTCTTGGATGCGAAATGTTTATCGCATGTCGAACCGAAAAATGTGATTTCGGGATTCTGGCCAGATTTAGACTAGGACCGGGTATTTATATCGTCGTTCTATCGGGAGGAAATTAGTCTACATATACGAAATGAATTGAATCGTGTATGCGTTCAGGGAAATGTTTATCCCGTGGATGCCTTTTAATCATACTTGCCATATACACGGTGCTAGTGCGTTTCATTTACCGTGAGAGATGTCGTCAATGTATTGGTGTGTTTGGATGGATGATTACATGATTGATTATTCGTGATCATTGGATGACTTGGCATGGTTTGTTTGTCGAGTCTCAATCTTATCAAACTTATACCGCTAACGGTGAGATGCAAGCCCTAGTGAGCGTATTCGGTTGCCTAAGAGTGTCTTCCCCGAGTCTTTGTATAACATGATGGATTCGGACTTGTACTTCTTATACTCTTATCATTATATATCGATTGGCCTATCTATCCTTATTGTCTTTCATATGTATATCTATATATATGCATGTTTTACTTTTGTATTTCCTTTTATGTACGTTTAATGTGATATGGCTGGGAGAACCCGGAGTTACTCCCCACTGATTGTGGCGTTCATGTTTTTCATGGATGAACAGGTTGCTTGATTGGATAGCATTTTGCTTGGTATTTTGGGTTCGGGTGTGATCTAGCGGGCGTTGTCCCTGGATGAAACACCTCTAGACGTTCATTAGCTAGATGCTAAATAACTTTGTCTTTTGTTAACACTTTGAGAGACTACGTCTCTTGTAGTATTTTGTATTTGGTTTGTAATATTTGACACTCCTCGTATTTTCTATTTGCATGTTAAATTGTTTTAAAAACACCGTATTTCCGCTAATTAAATCACATGGTTGTATGTTTTATTTCCGCATTCTCGAGGGTTGTCACAGTTGGTATCAAAGCTTTATCGCTCCCGACGCACACACGTGAACCCTAACTTAAATTACTTGACCTTGAAATAATACATGAGAGATGGGTAGACTTAAGGACCTAAGGTGGTAGTCTTCGGTGTACTTGATGTTTGTTAGGTTCTAACTTGTTTGTTGATTGTGTTGAGTGATGTTATGTTTGTTTGTATCTAGCGTCTTGAGGTGGATCATGTGTTACCTAGAAGAAGTATCCTCTACCGAAGATTGAAGATTGACAAGCCTAATTGAAGTGTATTTCTTCCTCATCGATGTTTTCTCTCGTCCTTAATGTATCATGCTCTTTTCCTTCTATCTAGGTGCTTCTTCATCATCTAACTTCCTTTCCCCTTGGATATTACTCTTGTTACTTTCCTCCTCCTTATCAATTTGTACCCTCAACTTCCTTATGTGACCTTTTGTGGATGCCATACCCTTTTGTTTGTGGCATATTGTGTTGGGTTGGAAGAATTTTAGACTTTGTGGACTATTAGTGTTTGTTAAATGAATCTTGTAATTTGAGAAAATGGGGTAATCTAATTCACCCTATATTGATGAATTTGGTTGTAACTCTAAGGAAGGGTATTAATATGTTTATAATTTTAATGTAGAATCATGCTTGCCATGACATGTGTGTAAATAGTTCATGATATTCGATGGTGTAAGGTTGAATGAGTTGGCTATGACTTCTTAACTCATTAGTAATTTAGTCTTTTGGACTTAGAAGTTTAGTATTGTTTTGAAGACCATGCTTATGATAGGTCTAATTGGTGTAAATAAGAAGTTTTGAATGATATCTTGAGGTGCGAAATACTTTTGAGGTTAATTGACGTCTTGTGGTTTCCTATTGTGTGTTTGTGAGTATAGGCTTGGTGGAAAAGCATTTTGGCTTAGTTCTTGGATTAAAGATATGATCTTATCTTTGTATCAAGAGATCGTTTTGAATTAGTAGGTTCGTTGTAAGTTGAACCATATTCACTTGAGGAATTATGATATAGCCGAATTGACGAGATGTGGGGGGGAGCTACTATGAAATACCTGGGGACGTAATGATGATTTGGATTGAGGTTGTACTTTGTTAATAATGAACTCTTGGGCTATATGAGTTGAAAAATGACCCGAGTAATAAGTGAGAATTTGGTTACTCCTCTTCATTAAAGAAACCTTTGAGGTTGTGTTGAATATTTGAGCTAAAGAAATATTACTATGCTTGAGTTGCAATTCCGCATTTGGAATCCGTGTGATATGAAAGGATGGATGAATTGGGTTGTAATCGATTTGTTAAATCTAGGTGTACCTTACTTTGATAATTCTGTACCTTGGTCCTTGTTGACCTTATTATCGGATACTTCTGCTTTGCTATCACCTAAGTTTGAACGAAAACTTTCTGTGGATTAAACCTTAAACCTTTACTCGTGTTATTGTCCCTTTTCATTTCCATTCTTGAATGTTTTTGTCAAGATTGATCTTTAAGAAATCGCATACTCGTATCTTCTTTCTTACTCGGATAGCTTCATAACTCTACTATCTGCCTTTTCTCTTCCTTGACCTTGTTATTTTCAGCGCCCCTCTCTTGTAATCTCGTGCCTTATTTATTCCCGTGTTCTCCTTGAGATTCCTTATCGTTTTCTATCTCGTTGCTCCTTCATTTTTTCTCTAGTGGATTGAATATTCCGTTTGTAAGGCTCAAAGAATAAGCGTGATGTAATTTGGGATTCTTTAGCTAGAATATGTGTCCTTGGATTGAGCAAATTTCATGTTATATTTCATCAGGGGAATGTTTATTACTTAATAAGCTCTAAGATAAATGTTAATATGATTTAATGTATCCTCTCTTAGTGGTTTTAGATTTGAGCTTTGTACTTGTATGCATTTGAGAATTGGTGTGAGCATAGTAATAGTTCGTTGTTGTTGGGTCTCTAATAACGGTTGCTTGGTAGTCATTTGCGGGGGAATTGGATGTCGTCCTTAATTGGTGTGATTCGAAAAGAGACTTTGCTTTAGGGTAATTAAGCCGGCACCCCAGGTTTTGGGAGTATGTCGTAAATGAAAATCGATTCATATAGTTTTTAGATGAGCTAAGTATTTGAATGGGTTTGTCCTGATTGCCAGTAATTGGCCCATTTGTGGTTTTGGAGTTATATTCTCCCTTTATTCTTAAGGAATCATAGTTTGAGAGGAGAAAGTTCCGTTGCAAGCTTTTGATAGTGGTCCTCATTGTTATGGATTCATAGAGATAGAATGGTGACCCATTTATCTTGAGATTATAATCACATAGTTTTGCTAATGTGACTATTTATATTTGAGGCTTCGAGCATAGTAGTGATCGAATTAAGGATGTTATGGCGTATTAAAGAATTATTATATAACCGATAATGGATTGTGAATTTTCCCTTGTCGTGAGACTTTGGATGAGACTAGTTGGATCCTAGATAATTATGTTTGTTGCGCGGATTGTGTTTTGACTTTCGAGATGAGAAAGTTCATTGAAATTTAGGATAATGAGTTTGAAGTAAATTAATCAAGGGATTTTCATGTAAGTCTCCTTTACCTTTGGGTTTACGTCATGTTTTCCTAGATTGAATATTTTGTTGGTTGGTTTCTAAAAGGGTTTGATGAAACTACGAAGATTAGAGGTAACGAATGAATCTTACTGTGGGAATTGTTAGATTGGTAGTCTACCACTACCGTTGCCTATGGCTCATAGATACTAAATGGATCTGAATAATTATGGTTATTGGTCTTGAATCTCGTGATTATGGATATATTTTGTAAGAATTCGGATGATTGAAATGAATGATTGCAAATTGGTACATTGCATTCTCTTGAGGTTTTGTTTATTAGTAAGTTAGTGATTTCGAATTCCTTGTAGATCTTCCTTGCGACTTCATCGTGATCTTCCATCCCTAAGAGTTCGATTTGTTTTCGTGTTTGCGGTTTTGTATAGATTTTGTAATGTGATTTGTGAACTTTGATGTTCGAGTCGCTCTAATTGTAACGTGTAATGTCTTGTTATTTGATTTTATCCTTGAGAAAACCTTCAAATTTCCATATTATATTTCTAATTTAACGTTTCAAAGAAGTCTAAAGATGGTTTGTGTACTCTCTTTTTGGAGAAAATAGATTTCTTTTGCTTTTATATTTAGATTTTGCATTTGGTTGGATGTTTGGACTTGTTATTAGAGACGTCTGGTGACTAGTCCTGCACTTACTAACTCTTGTTCGATTTTCGATTTCACTATTTCGACATTGCTTTGATTTGGATAACTAGAGTACTCGTTCGCGATCGGCACTCCTGCGATCCGTAAATAAACTTTCGCACCTATGAAAGATTTCCTTAAACTGTTTTCGAGATGAAGCTCGTTTCATAAATATTCCCCTTTTAAAAGTTTTCGTATTAATTTTGAAAACCGATTCTTGTTCCTGATACTTTGTTTTCTACTCTCAAGTTTCGAGGACGAAACTTTTTTAAAAGGTGGGGTGATTGTAACACCCGCAAATGTATCCTATTTGTAATTTAAAAATATTATACGGATACTTTTCAGCGAAATTTAGTTTTAGTTTAGAATTAAATTTTCCGTGTCTAATTTAGAATTTCCATGTTCGTATTTGGACTTTACGCGAGATTCCGAGTAAGTTACGTCTTGAGACGTTTTTGGGCTTTTTCTCATGTTTTCCACTTACTCCTTCATATACTCCCTCACAACCCTAACTCCCTCATTCAATCTTCTTCTTCGTCCTCACCAAGAAACCCCAAATCCCTAGCCTCCATATTTGATCCATCTTAGAATCATCGCTACTCTTTCATTTCTCGCTCAAATTCACTAAGGTTCGTCTTATTCGTTCCCTCTCATCTTCCTCTATCCGTATTGGTAATAACATTACCGTCTTTCTCGCTTTTCAATTTATCCGTCTTTCTCAAAGGTGAATTATATTCATCTTTTGTCGTCTTTGTTTAGGTGGAGACCTTCAAGAACCCGATAAGGATTTCTATCTAGTGGAGGAAGACTTAGAAATCGATTAAAGACGCATAATGGTAACGGTGAAGGGTTACTCGATATCATTTACGTGTTTTATGTGTTTTCTATGTTAGTAATCGTATTTAGAATATGATTACTAAGCTTAGGACTTGTGTTGTTGATGATTGTTGTTGTTAGTTGATAATTGATATGAAAATTGATGATTTGTGATGATAGATGGTATTGTGTTATGCCTTAGTGAAAATTAAGAAATCCGTGTATTTCGTGCCCGAGAATGAACGCTGGCAGCGTCGTGGGACGCAGGCAGTGTCGTCCGGCGCTGGTAGCGTTACTCGCTGCCAGTTTCCCAAAGTCGACTGCAGTTTTCCTGCACTGACCCCTTTTCGTAAAATGATCATATCTCCTTCGTTACTTGCTTGTTTTGGGCTTGTGACCAACCGTTGGAACCTTAAGAGGATACGCTATCACTTCCATTTAGAATTTCTGCATTTGCATGTCTATAACTCTAGTTATGACCGTTTGAAGTGGACCCTTATTTTAATTGGTTTCCAAACAACGTTGTTTTGGAGAGGGGATCTATGTTTCTTATTTATGGTGCTTCATAAACTTGTTCTAATGCTTATGTATCATGTATTGAATCATTTTTATCATAGTTAAATTTATATAATTCCCTATTCTCATGTTTTGTGACGGTTTTTGGTATGTCCCACTTTGAGTCGGTTTTTACACAAGTTACGGTTTGAGCACTAATTTCCTATATGCTTTGTACTCTCATTCCCTTGGCTACCTCCACGTTCGTAAGGCTGGAATGTCGGAATGGGGATGTATCCTTACTGCTTAATTGCATGTGTTAGGCGGCATACGACGACGTTGTTGGGAGGCGAACGCTTTGCGTTGATCGACCCGGCCGTCAAATGTTGTGTACTTGCGAGGTGGTGTCATTTGCATGTAGCGTACCGGTTGTTATGAGGCTTGTGCTCTTTTCCGCCTCTTTCGTGAATGTCGACCGAATTTGGGTTCCGTCGGCGTCTATAGACCGAGTCTTGGATGCGAAATGTTTATCGCATTGTCGAACCGAAAAAATGTGATTTCGGGCTTCTGGCCAGATTTAGACTAGGACCGGGTATTTTTATATCGTCATTCCTAATCACTGGAGGAAAATTAGTCTACATAACGAAAGAATTTATCGTGTATGCGTTCCAGGGAAATGTTTATCCCGTGGATGCCTTTTTAATCATACTTGCCATATACAACGTTGCTATGCGTTTCATCATTTACCGGAGAGCATGTCGTCAATGATTGGTGTGTTTGGAATGGATGATTACATGATTGATTATTCCGTGATGCATGTATGACTTGCAGGGTTTGTTTATCGAGTCTCATCTTATCAAACTTATACCCGCTGAACGTGAGATGCAATCCCTTGGCGTATCGTCATTGTGGGGTGAATTGCCTAAGAGTGTCTATATTGTCTTCCTCCTTCCCCGATTCTATCTATAGCATGATGGTTTACGAATTGTACATTCATGAATCTCTTATCATATATATCGAAGGCATAATCTATCCTATCGTATTCACACACATGTTTATCTTATTTATGCATGCTTCTACTTTTGTATTTCCTTCTATGTACGTTTAATGTGATATGGCTGGGAGAACCCGGAGTTACTCCCCACTGACCGTGGCGTTCATGTTTTTCATGGATAAACAGGTTGCTTGATTGGATGGCATTTTGCTTGGTATTTTGGGTTTGGGTGTGAGCTAGCGGGCGTTGTCCCTTGATGAAACACCTCTAGACGTTCATTAGCTAGATGATAAATATCTTTGTCTTTTGTTAATACTTTGAGAGACTACGTCTCTTGTAGTATTTTGTATTTGGTTTGTAATATTTGACACTCCTCGTATTTTCTATTTGCATGTTAAAATATTTTAAAAACATTGTATTTCCGCTAATTAAATCACATGCTTGTATGTTTTATTTCCGCATTCTCGAGGGTTGTCACAGTCCCACAGTGTCTAGTTAATTTATTTTACAACTCCTTGTAAATATAAATAACTAATTATCTCTACCTCAAAATATATATAAAACCTCAACTAATTTAGAAAGTTAACGATTAATTCCTAAACTAAATCTTATTTAATCATATTAAAATAAGATATAAATTTATTAGTCAATTATCGCATAATTGAAAAATAAACTTAATCGAATTTGAGTTCCAAACTCAATTTCTAACAATTAACTCTCATAACTAAACGTAGATATCAAATATATGTAATGTGCTAATTAACTATATCATATACAAATAATTAGTTCTACTATTTGGGTTTCATCCTATAGGTGTGACCGAAAGGGATCACTTGATCACCGCCATCATACGACAATAACGTCAAACTCTTGTTAGCCAACCGTTATTGATTTACGTTAATCAACTGACTAATCATATATATATAGTTAATAAATATCCCAATTATATTCCTTAATGAGATTTATTTTGTGACGCACTATTGTGGACGACACCTACTCCAACAATATGGTCTGGAAAAACATGACAATCCTCAAGCACAGTATCGTTTCGGGGATGTATCATCATAGTGCTCTGAACACTAAAGAAAAAATGCAAAAAAATAAGCATAATTGAAGAGTCATGTTGCATTTATGGGAGTGGTGTGGAAAACTTGGATCACCTCATCTTTGACTGTGAGTACCGTAGAAGGGTGATTGCATGAATTGAGACCTAGATGGGGATCACCTTACCTCGAGGAGACCTCTTGAATTTGAGATAGAAGATGATAGAAAGAATTAATCAAAAAACCATGGTGAATGCAGTCATCACTGCTATCATCACGTCATTTGGCGACAACAGAATCACACTAAACATGAGAAGCACCTGATTAGACCTCAAATAATGGCTGATAACATCATCAAAAAGATGCAAATATGGTTCTTAAGCCTTCTCTAGAGGAAAATAGATGTGGATAGAGAGTGGATTGGGAAGATTTATGGAAGATAACAATTTCGCCCTTCCTAGGGTTTGTGAGGTTTGACATCTTATTTTGTTGATGAGTCTCAGGTAGGGTTTTGATGGTATCACTGGTTTGTTATAGTTGGGCCGAGTAATGTTTGGGCTTTTTGCTTGTAATGTTTATGGACTGGTTTTGTTTGGATTGTGAGGCCCTTGTGTATAGGGTTGAGTCAATCCTAGTATGGTTTCAATAGTGCGGGTGTTACTCGGTCGGATCGAAGATGACTCGTCGAGTGAGCTTTGACTCCATCGAACAAAGGAATTACTCTCGGTCGAGTGGCCCTGTTTGGAGGATTTTGGAATTCATCCTATATGTTTTCACTCGGTCGAGTATTCTAGGTACTTGGCCGAGTGGGTGTTACTCGGTCGAATAGGATGTTACTCGACCAAATAATTTTCGAAAATGTTGGTATATTTTTTTAATTATCGCGTGTAACCTAGTTAATATATAAGGTTTTCATCACTCTTAACCCTTCATAATTCTTCATTAGCTACATAAAACACTCAAAAAATCTCTAATATTCTCTAATTAATCCTTAAGTACTCTCTAATTACTCTCTAATTACTCCTTAATCGTCTCTTGGATTTGTTGAGCAATTCAATCTGCCATAATCTTCATCCTTAATCTTGTGAATTTATTTAATCATCTTTTAAGTTAGATTTAGAGTAATTATTATGATATTATTGATTTGATTGATTATAAATGGTTGCGATTTATTTTATTAGATTGATATATATTGTTGAGAGTAGATTATATTGATTATCTTGAGTTAAAATATTGTTACTACCTACTAAACTAGTATTTGGGAAAAGATTGTTATAGATGATAGAACTATGGTTGAATATCATATTAATTGGTGAAAAGTTATATAGATTATGGTATACTGTTTATTATCATGAAATTTGAGATAATTTGACCTAGGTTATTACTAGTAACCTTGTTAGTGTTAGAATTAGGGAATAGTTGTAGCTAGTAGTAAATTAGTTTAAGTTAATAGGAATTTATAGTAATTAGTAGTAATTTATATTATTGTACTATTGTAGGTGGTGACTTTTTAGAGGAGGACTTCTAGCCTTATTGCTTGAGATTGCTTGAGATTGCTTTGTGATTGTCGTTGCTAAATAATAGGTTCATCCTACTCGGTTTATGTGTATGTGATTGATGAATGTGGATTATGATATGATTGTGACATGTTGACTTGGAGTGTAGGTGATTCATTGTGATTGTGATATATTGGTGTTTGGAGGTGTATTATATGAAGCGGTTATGGGAAATCGGCTCCATTGACTCTGTCGGTCGCTCCTCATGGTTCCGTTATGGAGGAGACAATGCACATTGTGGGGCGCTACTTGATGGTACTGGATATGTGCGATGATGATATTGTGATTTCATATGGTTGATTATGTACATGTAAACTGACCGTTGTTGTTTGTTTTATCTACCGTGACTCATACGATATTTCTGGCGTATAGCGAGTAGGTCTTGAGGAGGTTTGAGGATGATATGGACATGTTGGCCGGCATGATTGCATCGGGACTATGTACGAGGGTGGGCCTATACTTGCTAGTTTGTCATCGTTTCACTTTTGTATTTAGACCTTTAGACTTGATTACTAGTTTTTCAATTTCAGTTGGATTGTTTTGGACAACCTTGTAACGCGATTATGTTTCTTTTGTAGTTTTATATAATTTTGTTTTGGGATTTCATTTTTTTCTACATCCTACTATAGGAAACCGAGGTAATACCTCCACATGCTCGAGAAAGTTTTGCTTAAAGGCTCCTAAGGATGGCGGAGTGTTACAAGATAGGTTAAGACAACTAAAGTAAGACTAATTAATACTAAAATAATAAAATTAAAAGGAAAGAATAAAGGTAGAATGATTCTTACTTTCAAACCAAGATTAAAAGTGAAATTTTGGAGAAATATAGGGTGCTTGTCTAAAAAATGCTAGAGGATATTATTTTTAGGGTTTTGGGGTGAGTTTAATTTGAGAATCGTGCCTATGGTGGGACTATTTGATATAGGCGAGAGCGTTTGAGCGATACTTTCAACTTTAAAATGCAAGGGAGACTATGTGATACCTTGGAGAAGTGCTAGTGCATGTTATGGAGATTTCGAAGAACCATGATTGACTCAAATTTTTGGGATCGAGGATATAACCTTAACTTATGGAATCAGAGACTTGACATATGAAGTTGTAAGGTATTATGGTAGGTTGAAGCTTAATACTTGCTGATTAAATATGGAGTAAAGTTAAAAGACGTGAATATGAAAAAAATGCTGTGACGTTTGATTTGGTGTTATACTTTGGTATTAGGTAGTTCATAGACTATTTGAATTAAGATAGACCTAGTATAGTGACGTCTTTGTTAGTCCTTCAGGTTTGAAAAATTTTTAAGTTGTGTTCAGTATTTCAGATAAAAGGATTATTACTCTTGAGTGGCTAGTTCCACTTTTGGGAATGCCTGATATATGAAATAATGGGTGATCATGAAAACTACTGAAATGTCGACCATAGAAGAGTGTGAACCCTCATCTAATAGTGGTGATAAAGTAGTGTTTTGCGAAGCATTCTTATGAGTGAGGGATTGACTTTTTAACTTGCTACATTTATATATGTGAGACTTGTGTCACTTTGAGGAACTAATTTTGGCAGTATAAATAATTGGACGTAAAGGTACCTTTAAATCCCTTTGCGTAACTTGGATAAGGAGAACCTTATGTTTTAGGAAGTGCGTGGAGTAAGCCTTATACCGTTTCCTCGTGTCATTATCCGTTTTTCCTTATTTTTATGCAAACTTTACTTAGCTTGATCTTTAAGAAAGTAAGTTTATTTAGTTTTCTTTTCTCGGATATCTTCCTAACTTAGTACCTACTCAATGTTTTGCCTTGGTCCCGTTATCTTTAGAGTCCCTCTATTTTATTTTCATATCTAGTTGTGTTCTTGCATTCCTTGAGAATCATCTTGTTCCTTATCCCGTAGTTATTTTTCCTTTCCTCTAGTGAAGTGGATGCTTTGTTAACTTGGTGTAAAGAACTAGGGAACTGTTTTTCGAGGATTCTTGAGCTATATTATCTACTCCTTTGGACGGGCTAGTTTCATGTTGGTATTTGACCGTGAGAAATGGTAGTTAAGCCTTAGGTAGAACCTTAATAGTGGTAGTGTACCTTGTTGGTGGCTTTAGGTTTTTGCGGTTGATGATATAAGTATTGTCTCAAGGTTTGTGTCGATCGTTATACTAGTTCACTTTTTTTTGGTATTATAATGGTTACCTTATACATCATTTGGGAATTAGTTGTCATTAAATGTTGGTACTAGAGGAGACTTCACTTTGAGGTAACGAGTTATGGTAGCCAAGCTTTATAAGATATTGTTGTAAGTGGTAACTGATGAATTTTGAGTTAAGCTGAGCTTAATGATCTAAGTGGTTTTCTCATCGTCATGTGTTAGGTGATAGTAGTGGTTTAATTTGGAGTTTGTAATTATTTCTTCTTGATGTATTGTAATTTAGGATATGAAATTTTGTTGTAAGATAGGACTAGTGAACTCTGAGTTAAGTGAGAGTTGCATGAGCTTAGTTGCAGACTGGTTGCAGGTACAGATCCCAGTGCATCAAGTCATTTCATGGTATGAGGTCTGTTTACATGAAGGAGGTAGTGGCAGAAGGTATAGCCAGCCTGATGTACCACATTTAGCTGTGTAGGAATAAGTGTCGATATGAGGTTGTCCTGTCTCAACCAAAAATGGTTTTTATGTTGGTCAAGTCCGATGTTTGTCTTAGACTAAAGGTCCATAATGTCAAGCGTATTTATGTTGCATAGATTTTTCTCCTTTAACCATAGAGTTTGTCTTTATTTGCCTTCTTACTCATTTCGATAAACCTTTTGTTGGAAATAAATCTAGCCGGTGGTAAAATCTCTTTGTTTCTAATCATTTTTATCGACGCTATTGTGATCTTTCTACCCCTAAGAGTTTTATGTACTTATTCCGCTTGTTGTGTGTCCATTTGTTATCGTGATTTGTGATTGTGATGCTCAAGGCTTTCTTTTATTTTTGAGCAATTTCTAGCTATTCCGCGCTTATACTGTGAGAAAATTTCCAAATTTTCATTTTTGCCTTTCTAATTTATCCTTTTATAATGTTTGGAAATAGATTTTTTGACTTTCATTTTGTGAAATGAATTTTTTAAGTTTATTTTAGATTTTGCGTTTAGTTTGATGGTTGGGCTTCTTGTAATATTCCATGTTAACCAAAGACGTTATTCAACCGGGTGGCCCTTGACAAGATCTATTGATAGACTTAAATGACTAGTGCATAAAGAGATTGAAAGAACTACATATATCAACAAGTGCACACTCTTTTCTGGTTATCCATGCAAAAGAAATCCACGGTTAAGCATGCTTGGCTGGGATTAGTCTTAGGATAGGTGACCTCGTGGGAAAGTTCCCGAGGTGCGCATAAGTTAGGACAAAAGGTGCTGGAATAAATCTGTGTTGATATGTGGGCCATGTACATATCTTGGGGAGCTACTGTGAGTGATTGATCATGACCCAACATCGGGATCTGGGTGTTAGAAGTAGTATAAGAACAACCCTGCAACTGTGTGGTGAATGTGGTGAACCTGTGGTAAAGAGTACCCGGATCGCCCACCTAGCGGGGGAGGATCTTGGGAATGGCCGCGGTTAAATGTTGTCACGCACAACGAGGACGTTAAATTCTTAAAGTGGGGGTGTGTAATACTCCATATTAATCGGAGATGTAATTCGGATGGGTGCTCTTTAAAAATATCCATTGATAGGTTTAAATGACTGGTACTTAAAAAGATTGAAATTACTACTCATCAACAAAGTGCATTTTTTTGTGGTTATGCCTGAAAAATAAATTTATACTTAAGCATGCTTGGCTGGGAGTTGTCTTAGGATGAATGATCTCCTAAAACGTTTCTTGTATGCGCATGAGTGAGGACAAAATGCGCTAGAAAAGAGTTGTGTTAATTTGTGGGTCATGTACGCAGCTTGGCGAGCTACCGTGAGTGACCACTCCCGACCCAAGGTTTGGGTCGGGGTGTTACACTTGTTATTGGAAACGTCTAATTAGTAGTTCCACACTTCCACACTTCTGTCTTGATTGTTGGTTTAAATATTTTAACTTTTCTTTGAACTAAATGTTTAGAGTTCTTGTTTGTGACATGCATCCTATCAAGTAGAGCTTATCAAATGGCTCAGGCCCGCTAGCCTGACACGGCCCACACTGATTTTTCCTAGGGCTTTGGCTTTGATTTTAGGCCTGAAAGCCCACGACCCAAAGCCACGGCCCGTGCGAATCAAATAATTGGGCCAGGTTTGGGGCGAGTCTAAGGCCTGAATTTTAGCCCGACCTAACCCGAACATAAACAAAATTTTATTAGATTTAAAAATCAACTGCCATTTAGTAGTAATTTATTTGCGTGTATTAATATGACAAGCCTATATTTTTTAGCCAAAGAACATATTCAATTCACAATAAAATTGTACAACACCATAACGAGCACAATACTTAAGTACATTAGGAGTATTGTACTACTGAAAATTGTGCATTTAATTAATCATTGGCCGCTACCTTTGTCTTCTTCTCATCTCTAACTTCAAATTAATAATTTCATGAGATAACAGGCAAAAAATTTCATTTGTTAAAATTAGTAATATTCAAACACTATTATACATGCACATTTCACTAGTTTTTCTTTTTCATGTTAGGTTACGTTCATTTGTTGAAAAATTATCATAACAATACTTCGTACGTTACTACATGCACAGTTCACTAATTCATTTGTTAAACTACATTCATACTTCCTAATACATTGACAATACCGATCAAATCACATAATTTTGTATGAATTTTTTTGATGACAAAGTATCTAGTTACAAAATGAGATTTCTAAAGTCATTTGAAGATTAAATATTATAAATCCGAATTGCCCCGAAAGCCCGCTTTTTACCTGCATGGGCAGGGTTTGAGCCCATAAAATTGGCCCTCACATATGGCTCGACCCGCACACTTGGGCTTAATTTTATGCCACGACCCGACCCAAACCAGGCTCGACCCATGATCACCTCTACTATGAAGCTATTGATAAAGACTTATATTTTTAGATACTCTTCTCCAATTATTTTGGAAAACAATTTCTACTTTTGGGATTTCACTTCTTTTTAATTATTTTAATTTGGTAGTTGATTTTGAAAACCGACTTTGCTCTTGTATAATTATGTTTTTTACTTGCAGGTTTCGAGGTCGAAACGTTTTGTAGGTAGGGTGATTGAAAAACCCCGGATTTATTTAATTAGAAAAACGTGTTTACCGATTATTTAACTTTATTTAAATGGGTAACTTATCAAAATGAATAATTAATTAATACTCTACCTAATTTGAATGACAAATTGATTTAAAATTATAATTTAATAAAAATTACTTTTACTTTTATGATAATTCTAGCTAATTTAAATTAAGTTGAGTCAATACCGCTATGATTTAAGCCAAATATAGTGAAGCTTGGATTATACGCGAAATTTGTGTGAATTCGACCCGTTTGAATTATTAGTCAAGTCATGTGTAAATGAGTCAAGGTTTTACGTAAATATGTTATGAGAAATCCTCATTTTATCTCTTCCTTAGGTTTTGTTCGATATTTCAGAAAAGTTTGCAAGAGCCTTTGTGTAGTAGATTGTTGATGGGAACCGCCTTTTATGTCGTTACTAATGGACTAACTAACAAGACTATTCAAACCCTTGAAAATTTATTGCGTACTTGTGCCCTATAATTTGTGGGATTAAGCTAGTACCGTTCCTGATTTGGAAGCTGACAAGCTAATCGAGATGATTGGCCATGTGAAAATCATTCGTGAGAGAATGATATCGGCTCAAGATCACTAAAAACTAGTTTTAAAATTGTGCAAATTGCACGTGGATGCTACTTCAAATTTGTGATTATAAAAATTATATATAAGAACCTTTTATTATAATTTAAATTCGTCTTAAAAGTAAAATGGGTCAAATAACACTCCACTTATATAGATGGGACAATCTTTTTGTTATCAAATATTATATTAAATATGAATATTTATACACTACATTTGAGATAAATAAAATAAAACTGGTTAGTCTTACTACTTTAAATTATAAACACAATTAAAATTTTAATTTTATTGTGACCTGACCAATATGATCGGCCCCGCCTGATCTATATGACTATATTCATATATTGTGCTTTAAATGTTGATATCGAAAAAAAGAGTAAAAAACACGATAAAGTTGAAAAAGTGTTGACGACGCATAATAATGTGTTTCTCAATAATTATTGTGTGAGACATTTCTTCACTATGAGACGGTTTAATTATGTAAAAGACAATTCTTTTATTAGTTATAAATGAATACGGAGTACTTTTTTTTTATAGACAAATAATCTCACTATGTAAGAAGGTGTTAGTCTATAATTTGTGTTATTGATATTATTCAACGGTTCGATATCAAATGAACTAAAACATTCGGGCAACCTAAAAATGACCGCCCACCCAATTAATATGAACCCAAAACATGGGCTTTGGCCTTACGTTTAGTTTATAACCCATGTTACTCTGTTAGGCTATCATATATCTTTAGACCTAATTATTTGTACCAAACTCAAGAGTCAAGCTCTCACCTTCCTTCTCCCTCCTCAACCGCATCGCCGCCACACACAGTACCATTTTTCTCCTACCAACCCATTAATTCTCATATTTTTCACTCTATAAGATTTGACTCAAAATTTATCGATCTACTTAATTTTATAAAGGTAATATAAAAAAAACATTATATTGCATCGGAATTTTTGTTTTTAACAGTATTTTTTCACTCTTTAACTATTTCTTGTGTATTATTATTATTATTATTATTTTTGGTATATTTTTAGTCTTTGAAAAATTGTTTATGTCATTCTACTCTTTAATTTTGTAGGCCTAATCAGTTGTATGTTTTTCCAAGCAAATATTTCCTACTTTTAATTAATTTCTGTGTTTAAGCATCCTTTAAACTTTTTTTTTTGTACATTTTTTATATTCAGGTTTTTTGATACTAATGAGGTACGATTTTTTTTTAATTCTTCAGTTTAAAATATACTCCGTATTAATTAATTTTTATTTAGATCTAGAAAGTTAAAGTTTTTCTAAACTTTACTTTATATACAGAGTACATTTTTGGAGATAAGTGTTGATTTATAATCAACATAATCATAGTTTTTTATAATCAACATAATTATAAAAAACATGCAGTTTTTTTTGTTTATTTAAGTCACATCATTAATATTTTTGAATTTTAGAAGCATAATTAATTTTTTATTAGTATTGTTTACATTAATAATAATAGATCTATTACTTTTATCATTATATAGTTGCAATTACTCATTGTTTGAATCATGATTTTTTAAAAAAATTATAAAAAAAACTTTTAGTTTTTTTTGTTTATTTAAGTCACATCAGTAATAGTTTTGAATTTTTAAGCATAATAAATTTTTTATTTTATTTTATTTTATTTTTGGAATGTAATTTGGAAATCATAGTATATAAGTTATATTATATAATCATATTATATACTTTAAGATAATAAAAGTAGGATAGTTAGTATGGGTAGGAGAGAGTAATTAAATGTTATTGAAATGTTGTAGATCCTACTTGCTAGAAAATGGGAAAATGGCTTGAGTTTTTCCGGCCAATAAGAAGGCTGGAAAAAACTCGGCTTTTATATATAAGGAGGATTCTTTTTTTTTCTACACACTAATCAAAGTTCTTTTTTTTTTTAGTTTTACTAAAAAAAACAAGATGATAATGTTGTTGATCCAGACGGCAAAAAAAAACGAATTTAATTCGCAAGATCAGGATGGAAGGTAAAAATAAAATTCTTACATATTTTTATTTATGCAATACATGTTAATATTTGTTCTTTCTTTTTTATTTTTTTTATTTTTTAACACAATAACCCAAAGTGGTTATCCGTACAATTTGTCTAGGAATATACTGACTATGAACAGTTTCATTTCTCAATCGGCAACTGTGTTCTTGATGTTTCTTGGGGTAATTAGGACATTGATAATTGGATTTGCTACTTTGTCCCTTTTACACGTAAGTATTTTTCTCGATCAAATTTGACGTTGTATAACAAATACGATTACACTGGAACCTTGAAATAAAAGCGCCTCGTAAGAAAAAAAAGTTTTTAACAATCCAGTAGTTTAATTGCCCGTAAAATTCAGGGGATCCTGTATAATATCTCTTATACTATTATTACTCGTCCATTTTAAAGATTTCGTTAAGTATATAAAGTTTATAAACTCATAAATAAGAGAAAAATAAAAGTGTTCATCCTAAAGGCTAAAAACCTTCTCTTACGTTAAATTATGACTTGCATTAGTTAAATAGGGACAGGAGAGAAAGAGTATAAGAATATGACTAGCTAAAAGAAAATTAGAGGTTAAAAATATGATAATTATTGTGATGTATTAATTATACAAAGATTATTATTAATACGGGGTGTTTATTAGTCAAAGATTTTCATATGAATGTTTCTTATAGATCTTATAATGTCACGTGTCTCAATTATATGCTCAAGCTAGCCTTTTAATATTATTATATAGAAAAGAAAATTAGAGGTTAAAAATACGCTAATTATTGTGCTCTTTTAAATATACAAAGATTATTATTATTAAGGGGTATTTATTAGTCAAAAATTTCATATGAATGTTTCTTATAGATCTTCTGTTGTATCTCAATTATGTGCTCAAGCTAGCCTTTTAATGTTATTATATAGATAGATATGTATTATTCCATAATATAATGTATATTCAAAGTACATTTATGTTATATATAGCCACAATTTACTAAACTTTTGCCACGGATAATGCTACGTTTATTAGGTGTTTTGTCACGACTATTGTTGTTGATGTTGTTTTGTCTTTATTATTATATTGCTCGTCCGATATATTTTTACCTATCATTGTTATTTTATTAAAAACGGTTGAAAAAAGTAATTATTTCGACCCAAAAGAAGTTTTCAAAATTAAATTTTTATATTTTTATTTTTAAGCAGATTGAATGATTAACAGTACTTTGAAAGAATACTAGTTTTAAACCCGTGCAAAAATGCACGGGATTGCTTTTAAAAACATTAATATTTTAAATATGTTTTTCGATTGATTCGAATATATTTTGCATAAGAATCAGAATGAATAATATTATGTATGATAATAATAATAATAACATTATTAAAAGATAATAAACCCGTGTTTATATATTTTCTGTTTTTATATAATTTAGAATCATATAAAATGATTACTAAGAGAAAGAAAATCTAAGCTACACGTGGTCAAAACCCATACAGATTGCCCAATTCAGCTTAGTTTTGTAGTTTGACATTAAACCGGTTTATAACAATGCATATATTAAGGTACATCGCCCAATGGCCGTAACTGGCTGAAATTCAGACTAAATTGAAAACCTGTCAAACGATGACTCGAGCCGGAAAACCGAGCGAAATGCGTCCAAAAAAAAAACCCCCGTCCTTTTCGACCTAAGTTAAACCCGAAGGCGACCCGACCTGTTAATAACCCAAATATTTAGGGTCAAGACCCACACGACCCGTGACCAACCCGAAAATAGGTAAAATTTATTTAAAAGTTGAGTTTAAAGTAAATAAAACTAATATAAAATTATAGAAATAATTTAAACTCAATAAAATTTTTGTAATAAAATATGTTACTCTTTATTTTAATACATAGTTTAATTTTAACAAATAATTAAATGCTACAATGATTACCGTATAAATATAGTTATTGTTTGTGACGTACATGTCACAACAGATCAGTCAAATATTTCGTATAACATTGCAATATTAACATATCAAACAACAAATGCATATTCTTACAAACATGCATGATATATTAAAGTGGATAAATATAAAATCAAGAATAATTATATGTTTATTTACAACTAGTATAGAATCCGCGCGAATGCGCGGTTTTTTAAATAGTGATATTAAATAATTTAATAATTATAACTTGGTATAGTAGTATTTAATTCCCTTTGAAATGTAATTATAAAATTTAGTTATAGAAATGTCTTGTATTAAGAGATAAAAAAAGAGAAGGCTCAATAGTTTTACTCCGTCATATAAGATTGCTGCTTTTAGTGAAATTATTTGTTACCTGTTTTTTAATATGTTATTAAATCATTATATTAATTAAAGAAGTAACATAAACGTTAAGTAATGACCTTAATAATACAACCAGATAAGGTATGTGTTGTAATAAATATACTTATGTATATGTTAAATTTAAAAATTAACCAAAATTAAATGTTTATATAGCATGGAGAAGAGACAGATAATAAGTTAAAGTGTTAGAAAATATATATTATATGTAAAATTTTCGTTTTAGATATAAAAATAATCTATGAATACTCTCAACTTGTAGTATTTTTGTATAATAAGACCGAATATTAGAATTAATTAGAAATATTTCCTAGAAAAGTATTCGTGACCATCACGTTTATTTTTAAAATAAAAGTAGTGATGCTCCTATGCCTCAAATTAACCCATTGTGGCGGGGTTGTAGCGATGCAAGTGTTCGTGACTGGGATCGGATGCATGAGAGACCTACTAGGTCATATGAGCAATATTTTCAGGGAGAGCATTGATTTTAGTTTGTATTTGTCAAACATACTTTGAGTGCCAATGTTTATTATGATTTTCATTTATATTACATCGCGTGTGTTAAATACTAATCAACACCGTAATAAAATAAAAACAATAATGTAAAATTCATCCAAATAACGTGCAATTAAAACAACTGTGTAAAGTATTACAAAAATATAATAAACAATAACAACGTAAAATCATTCAAAAAAACAACCAAAAATAAATAAAATAGTCGACAATCTACTACTAATCACCGTCCTCATTCACGTCCGTATCACCAATATTTATGATGCCAATGTCAGTCCTCCCATGGTAGTCACGTAACTGTGGACCAAGCTCAGTGTAAAGTTTATCCATATCTGTGTGTCTTTCTTCATCTCTAAGACTGTCATATTTAGAAAATCTGTGAAGGACCGTGACACCAACCTGAAATTACCTAAAACGTAAAAAAAAGTAAGCACATAAACCGTATTAGGAAATATAATAGGAGTACAAAAAAAACATACCGTGCCGACAATATGAGCCTTATTTGTGGCTAATGGAGAGCTCGGTTCAGACTCAACAATGATGTAAGGGTGAGAATGTGCTATATACCATGTCTTATAGTCATCCGTAAAAGAATGAGGAGGGAAGGCAATAGTAGCAACACGGTCTATTACGACGCGGTGGTCCCTCCACTCAGTCCAATGTTGGTCACCCAAAGACCCTAAGAACTTCTCCTCGTAGGAACTTGATTTCCTAGGACGATATGCTCTATCTGGTCGGACCATAGCAACAGGTATGCGTTGACGATATCCAAACTGGCGAAGACATCGATCAGGCTGGTACGGCTCCACAATATCCACAAATCGAAGAAGACCAGTAAAAACACTATGGGGGTGCTCAGTCTCGGGGGGGCTCTCATAAGGGACCCAAGTCACCATCTCTGGTTGCATGTGATCTATTTGCCTTCGGTATGCCTTTAACGCACTCACATCACCAATAGATCTTGTCCCTATATTGTCCCAACATCTAGCTCGCACTTCACCACGCCAAGCATTAGTGGTAAGATTGGGGCGGAAATAAGGAAAATTCTCAAATATCCAACATTGTAACAATGTTAGACAACCACACAAACAACGACAGTCACTCCGTGTAGCTATCCCTAACTGACGGTACATGTATGCCAGAGTGCCCGCACCCCATGCATAATCATTAATAGACTCCACATCTCTAAGCATCGTGAACATGTTTGCCCGAACTCGGTCCCCTGATTTCTCTACAAATAGCGTGCTCCCTAACAAAGTCAGCAAGTATGCTTGTGCCTCAGTCTCAGCACCCAACCTCTCCTCTGACGACAACTCCTTTAATGCCCTCACTAAGACTAAATTTCCCTTATAGATCTTGGCATTTTTTTCGGCGTTAAATGCTTGTGCCAACTCAAACTCAGTCATGCTAAAAAGCTCAGACATACCTCTAACAGGTGATGCAAGATCTTCTGCAGGTATACTACACACCCGTCCATCACTAGGGATGCCTAAAATCTCCTCAACGTCATGTAGTAATATGGTCATCTCGCCCCACGGCATGTGAAAGGTATTTGTGTCCGACTGCCATCTTTCTATAAACGCACACAATAGTGGCACGTTAATATTCTTTAACATGATATCTCTCAAATGGCTAAATCCACATGCTTCCACCATCTGCAAAACCCGGTCAGACATCTAACCACTCAAATCGACCAAGGTACGCTCCCTAGTGTATTTAATCAATAACTTACGCTCAGACTCAGGGCTAGTCCACAACTTGTACGCGATGTGTCACCTAAAACTAGGGATCACGTCAACCTCAAAAGGACCTCCAGGTGCTGCATCTTTCAATATCCATGATGTATCATCCTTGCCCGCCCTCACTTTCCTTTTTGGTTTGAATTCCGAGCTACTCGCCCCCTCCGATTATGATACGAATTTACCCTTCTTCCCTCGCCTCACCCTTATTACCTCAGAGTCACGATCTTCATCGGTGTTCTCATTACTCGACCTAGACATAACATGCTCAAGCTCTCTACTAAACTCCGCCTCAAAAGTCTCATCCGGATCTGAATCACCCTCAGTCTGCGTGATCGGATTCCTTAACGAGGGTTTAGTACTGATACTACTCGATCTCACCGTAATAGTTACACGTGGTACTTTAGCCTGCTGACGATGAGAAACATCATGTCTAGATTTGCGGCCCCTCTTTGCCATCTACAAAATTTACAGCAAAATAAAGCAAACGTAAATATATAATAGGTATTTATATTATAATTGAAGGGAAATAAGCGAAAAACGTAAGTTTAATTTAAATGATAACTAAAACATATTACATAGTATGTAGTAGTTTACTATATAATTCCAAACATACGATAAAACTGAAAATATAAAATTCATTCATGAATTACACTACTAACAATAGGTCTCTCTTAAGACGGGTGTATCCGTTTTAAGAATAAATCGGGTCAAATATAACTACATTTGACTAGAGATGACAAATAATTTGCTAGTATATACAAACTTTTTTTTGTCTTACTCGTGATATTTAACCTGTTTTCAGCTTGTGACGGATCGAATATTGTCGTGTTTTCAATGAAAATTAATACACTACTAGTTACTAAAATAATAATAAAAGCAAAAAATAATAATTAAAAAAAAAAGTGACTAATGTTGGCAGCCTACCTTATCTAGCCAACACACTTACATCTCTTTCTTCTCTACATCAGTCAACTTTTCCAACAAGACTCATACTTTACATTTTCTTTACATTTTCCACACTCAACATAATCCAAATTTCTTCTATAAGTAATTTATATGATTACAAACAAAAAGTCACATATCTTTCTCCTATAAGTAATTTATTAAATATAGAGAAAACCATTTGATTATTTGAAGTATCTACCATGTTAAGTGAACTCCAGGATTCAATTTCCTGTTTTTCTTGGTTCAAAATAAGATTCCACATAACATTCAGTCATATCTTATTTCCTATGCTAATCCATAAAAACTCACTCCCTATTCAGAGTTATAGGTTAGTGATGGTCTTATCCACAAAATACTGGATCAAAATCCAAGATTCACTAAGTGGTAACAAAAATACAATTACCAAAAAAAACAGTACGACAACACCATAGATATGACCTTTGGCAAAAACGAAAATACCACCGTCATTTCGTATGGTCAATACGATCCAACCACTGACATTTCGTGGGACTTACACGACGGCGGGATCCCCTTGTCATGTGGCCAACACGACTGCCCCGCTGCTATGACGTGCGACGAACAAGACGGCGCCATCACCATGTCATGTGGCCAACACGACGACGCCATCCCCATATCATGTGGCCAACATCACGACAAACGCCCTAACGTTCATCCCTCACGCATACGAGAACCAGCGACCCTCGACGGAACCGTAAGTCGAAACAAATTCCCCATTTCCAGAGTTCATTAATTGAAAAAAAACGGTTTGTGTGTGACGCCGTTGGTGGTTCGTCGCAGACCAGAATCCCTATTTGCAATTGAATTTCCCATTCTATACTTAATTACAACCATCAATAGAGGAATTAAAATTTAGAGGGTAAATTACCTTAATTGTTGTTATGTTGTTCTTGTTTTGTCGTTGTCGTCTCGCCGTCGCGGCTACGTTCGTCGAATGATTGAGAAATTGAGGGACTGACGGTGGGAAGCAGGGAAAGTAAAGTATACAGTGATAGTTGGTATTAGGCTGTAAATTGTATAAGGGTAATTCGGTAACGTTAAAATTGTAGAAGGGTAATTTTGTAATTGGCACGGACGACAAAAAGAAAAAGTTAAATAAAACTATAGATTGTATATGAGTATAAACTAATGGTGAAGCATGACCGAATTGTTGATTAAGTGATGAAAGAGTCAGCATTATTATGAATTAATCCCTAAAGTACTGATAAGTTTCCGTAACGGTATGATGCACATATATAGGCAGTAACACGATTTGGATTCGACCGAAGTTATTTCCATTTAGCTAATATATGATTCTCAGACTCTGATCACAAAATTGTGAATTCGCTGCATAATAAAACCGATGAATAGCAATGAAAACAAAAGAAACAAATAAATACAATCTTGCATATATACATCACATGCAAAAATGTGGAGACGAGATAACAACCCAATAATCCAATATACGGGATACATTGGAAAAATAGTGCCAAAGCACGTGTACCCAACTAATCGGTAAATCTTGCTTAAGACGGACGCTATTCGTCTTAAGCTTAAGACATGTCAATACTACTACATAGTGGTAATTATGACAACTTTTGGTATTTTATAGGCAACACGTAAGGTGTTTTGGTATGCATTTTGTAACACCCGGAAATGTACCCTATTTTTCTAGTAAAAATATTTTACGGATACTTTTCAGCGAATTTTAGTTTTAATCGTAAATTTAATTTTCCGAGTCGAATTTAGAATTTCCGAGTTCGTATTTGGAATTTCCGCGAGATTTCA
>JAIUZE010018239.1:0-31756 GCA_022085475.1 Heliosperma pusillum
TTTAAATCACCACCAACATTGGATGCGGTTGCATTGTAGTGGACCACCTCAAGAAGTTCCAATGCCTCCAATAGAGATGACTTGGGCGGGGTATAGAGAACAAAATGTTGCACACTATGAAGATTTGTACAAGACAAATTTCGAAAATTGGCACACATGTATGGGAACGACACCTAGAGTGTGTCGCACAAGAAGGGATAAGTCTTGATTGTTGTACTTGTGTAATTGATGGATATTTATGTATTAATTTTTCTTCTTTTATCTCAATTTTTTTTTGATTAACTAAAATTGACAATACTCGAATAAAGCTGAAATACATTAAGAAAGTACTCGAATAAAGCTGACATACATTAATAAAGCTGACGACTTTAATAAAGTTCTGAGCATGATGTGACAACTCAACTGACCACTTTAATAAAGTTCCGGAAATGATGTGACAACTCAACTGACGACTTTATTCATTAATTAAAAACTGATAAATATTACAACGATCAAGTACAGAACCAACAATTAATCAGCGTTAAATACATTACATTAACACTTAATCAGTTGAATATCCTTCGGATGAAGAACCATTAGGCCTATAAATTTCCTCCTCTATGTAAGTTACATACATTTCATAGGTTTTAAGACTCTGAAATGGCCCCACGAACATCCGGTCGTCCCCTTCACATAGAGAGTGTAAGGTCCTATATGGGACAACTGTTAAACACCTCTTGAACAGTTCAACTATCTCCAACCTCACTTTCTCCCACTCATTTCGCTTCAGGATGACATTTTCTAGATTTAAAAATTAATCTGGTTAATAATGTCACAAACTTTATTGATTAGAAAAATTTGACAACAGATTATAAGTAATGATACCTTCAGTTACGTTCATAGGATGAATGGAAGGGTTGTTGAGACCGTAAATAGGTCCATGCATTAGTTGAAGCGATGATAGAGGAGGATTGCCACGACTTATGAAATTATTAAGTACATGATTATTCAACACAATCATTAGGCGGTCGAATAGTAAGGGAAACTCGTTAACTATCTCGTTAATTTTATTCTGATAATAATTTACTAGTTGTATGTTAGTCATCACCATGATTAAAGTATAGGATAATAGAGGTAATATATTTTAAGAGTAGAGAGAAGATAGTGAGTTGTGTGGAAATAATTTGTTGGGTAAAGGGTTTATATAGAGGAAATGCTAGGGTTTTCATGTTTTGGCCATTACATAATTCAAAACATAAACTAATAATAATAAAAATAAAAGTACCATTACATAATTCAAACATAAAATAATCTAAAATAATCCGTAGAAACACAATACAACAAATATAATTAATGTGAATATTACGTTCATATGTTTTAGAAAAAATAAAAATTAATGTGAATATTACGTTCATATCAATAACAAAGAAAAAATAAAAATTAATGTGAATATTACGTTCATATCAATAACAAAGAAAAAAAACGTCGATACCCAACACCAACGTTCAAACTGAACGTTGGTATCAGTGACCAACGTCTGGTTTGGACGTTGGTGTCACTGCCCAACGTCCAAACTGAACGTTGGTGTCACTGACCAACGTCCAGACCAGACGTTGGTCGCTGATACCAACGTTCAGTCTGAACGTTGGTATCAGTGACCAACGTCTGGTCTGGACGTTGGTCAGTGACACCAACGTTCAGTTTGGACGTTGGTCAGTGACACCAACGTCCAAACACCGGCTTATTCAACCTAATTTCCCCAATACAAGCGTCCAAACTCCATCCAACAACAATCACAACCCGTCTTCAACAACACAACACAATCACTAAACTAATTCTAATTCTAATTTGAAAAACAAACAACAATTTACTAACAACAACTACTAATTCAAATAATAACTAACTAAAAGAAGGAAACTTACTTGAACAAGGGGTAGGGTAGCGGCGGCACTGTGATGGTGGGGCTGGGGGCGGCGTCTGGTGGTGGGGGTGGGGCTGGGGGCGGCAGTGATGGACAAGGGGAAAGAAATGTGGGTTTAGGGAAGAGAGTGAAAGGAATGTGAGGTAAGGGTAGTGACCGTCTTTTTTATAAAAAACGTCGACGATGTTTTATAAAACGTCGACGATGTGTTTGTTTTCGTACCGTTATTTTATTGCCATGTAAGGTGGTAATGTGTTGTAGTGAATAAAATGATATCATGTTTACTATTCATGTCATAAGCATATGTTGCTTGTGAGTATGAATAAGAACAACCATCATCACCATTGACTTCACCATAACCGGCCATGTGAGCCTCAATTTGATCCATTTTGATTTTTGATATTTGTCCAACAAATACTTATTAATCATATGCTTAATTATCTTGTATAATTAATTGTTAATTTGATCATATAACAATTATATGACACAAATAAATGAATAATATGTACGTAACATTTTAAGTAATATTTTACCATTATATCAATATATAATGGGTCCCACAATGCTTAGTTAATTTATTTTACAACTCCTTGTAAATATAATTAACTAATTACCTCTATCTCAAACCTCAACTAATTTAGTAATTTAACGATTAATTACTAAGTTAAATCTTATTTAATCGTATTAAAATAAGATATAAATTTATTAGTCAATTATCGCATAATTGAAAAATAAACTTAATTGAATTTGAGTTCTTAACTCAATTTCTAACAATTAACTCTTATACATATCGAATATATGTAATGTACTAATTAATTGTATCGTATACAAATAATTAGTTACTATTTGGATTTCATCCTTTAGGTGTGACCGAAAGGGATCAGTTGATCACCGCCGTCATACGACAATAACGTCAAACTCTAGTCAGCCAACCGTTATTGATTTACGTTAATCAACTGGCTAATCATATATATAGTCAATAAATATCCCAATTATATTCCATAATAAGATTTATTATGTGGCGCACTATTGTGGAGGACACCTACTCCAACAAAAGGGTGTCTGTCCTCGTGTCCATTATTTTTATTCAATAATAAAAGGGTTATGATGATTAAGACTCTTCAAATAAAATGAAAAATATTCAGTATGAATTAGTTTATGACTTTCTGTGTGCTTTTAATTATCCCGTAAACTTTCTGTGTTAAAAGATTGAAAATATTGACCATAAATATGCACAAAAATATAAATATAATGATACTGGCACACACATGTAAGTATTTAATATGAAAAAAAAGCTTCAGAAAAATTTAAAAGTATGTATAGTCAGAACAATTGGAATATTTGTGGTAAACTTAAAACTGATCAAATATATGTAGTTAACAGAGTCTATATATAAAATATTGGCGATTAGATCATAACTATTTTCAGATATACAAAAATATTATAGAAATCATCAAATACATCAAATTGATATGAAAAACGACATAAAGCTAGAGTGACAAATCTAGACCCAACGAATTCGCGTTGCTTCCTTAAGACAATTTGTCCCCTCTACAGTACCCAGGGTTAATGAACAATTATCTCATAGGATAGAACGAGTTACTTTTCTCGTATTGCAGTATGTACTTCAAACCTGAGAAATCAGAAAAGTCTACGGTGTTTGATAATAACACGACACTAATGCATAGTCTAAATATAGAGACGAATATGATAATTGCTTAATTTTCCATCATATATTAGATGTGAAGAGACAAGATAGAAAAGGAATAAACAAAATTTCTTATTTAAATTACATAAATCATTCAATAATATATCCAAGTGAGAATAATAAGAAAAAAACATAATGCATATAAAAAACAAACAAAGAATTTGTCCAATTTACACATATAAAATGACATTTGATCCGTTTTAAGTATAAGACGGACATCCATGTGTTAAAAAAGAATAATAGTTATAAATTAATGGGGGTATAATAACATGGTCATGTGTGAGTTCTGTTGGAAATGATAGAGTAAATGTGCAAGTGGACAAGTGAGACATAAAGTGTTTTTCATATTTGTCTCTTAACTTTGTCCCACATTGTTAGAATAAAGAATTATTATATATGTTGTTTATATATCAAGTGCTCCTTTACTTGGTAATTGTTGTTATGGAGGCTAATATGAACTTTCCCCACACGCGCGCCGCAACCGCTGTCTGGTTGGCTTGGCTCGGCTCACACGCGCCGTGCGGTGGTGTCTGTTTTGTTTTTCTAACCAACAAAATATTTCTCGTCTATTTTTCTGTTGGAGGCGTGACTCGAAGAGTCCTGTGCAATCAGTTTTGGAGACTCAATTTCTTGTTCTCACAAAAAGTCTGTTTTGAGAATTGCATTACAATTAAATTCTTTATCACTTTTGTCCCCTTTTTCCATTATAAATAAGAGCCTTTCTTGGTCTTTTTTTCTATTATAAATAAGAGTTATAATGAATGCTATGCTTGTGTCCTCTGGTTAATCTGATAATATGCATATGGGGTGATGCTATCTTATCTGCCACTTATGTGCTTAATAGAGTACCTCACAAGAAGTTAGATAAGACCCCTTATGAATTGTGGAACGGTTATGAGCCTAATATGAAAATTATGAAAGTGTCGGGGTGTCTTGTTAAGGTGGGATTACCTTTGTTTAGACGTGAGACCATTGGACCTAAGACCTTTGACTGTGTCTTTATTGGTTATGCTGAGAATAGTGTTGCATATAGATTCATGCGATTGAGTGATAAATCTATTTGTGAATCCCGTGATGCTGAATTCTTTGAACATATTTTTCCACTTAAGAAAAATATGTATTTATCTGATCATGTAACACCCCACGTTAGTTGAAGAGGCCCATTGATAAGCTTAATGGTTTAAAGGGATTGAAAAATACTACTCATATCAACAAAGTGCACTTTCTTTTCTGGTTATCCATGCGAAAGAAATCCACAGTTAAGCGTGCTTAGCTGGGAGTAGTCTTAGGATGAGTGATCTCGTGGGGGCGGTTCCCAGGATGCGAATGAGTGAGGACAAAATGTGGGGAAAGTTCATACTGGGAACGAGTACATGGCCCACATATCAACACAGGTCTTTTCCAGCTAGTGTTGTTTGATGCTTATAAGCACTGATCCTTGTTTGATGTTGCTCAGATAGTGTTGTTTACTCATAAGTATTTGTGGGGGAATGTTGAAAATGCTAGCGTAAATGTGCAAGTGGACAAGTGGGACATAAAGTCTTTTTCATATTTGTCTCTAACTTTGTCCCATATTGGTAGAATAAGGAATCATTCTGTTGTTTATATACCAAGTGCTCCTTTATTTGGTACTTGTTGTTATGGAGGCTAGTATGAACTTTCCTCACACGCGCACCACATCCACTGTCCGGGTCGGCTCGCACGCGCCGTGCGGTGAGGTCTGTTTTGTTTTTCTTCATGGTCATTTTATTCATCCGAAATATTCTCAACAATATTTCCTCCTATCCGGTTTCTTATTGTATCTGAACAATAACTTACGAGTTCCTACTCTTCATTTTGGGTGCACAATTGGAGGAGCGTTATGCATACCTTGGAGAGCGTTGTTCCTTGTTTGACAGCAGCGTATCGAGGGCGATTAAGCTTCTAAGGCACTGACCATCATACCACGACACAATGAGGTTTATCTAATCCGTTTCATTTATTATTTTGCCCTTACTAACTCCTTATTTCCAACAAGTTTTAGTTAATGATGTATTAAGGAATAAGATCTCATATGGAGTCATATGAGATAATATTAAGATATGTTTGATAAGTATTAGGATATAATATTAATAAGATATTATTTGGTATCCTAGTTTAGGTAGATTACTCATACTATAAATATGAGTACGTATTATGTATTAAACACAACACAATATTATTATCAATTATATGAAATACTTTATTATGAAATCTATCATGGTATCAGAACCTCTTTCCTGAGAACTCTACAAAAGTCGCTTCCGCTACTCGCCGGTGGGTTAATAATGTAAGAAACCTACCGGCGGGATTTCGTTATTTATAGTCAAATTTATCTTTAAAAAACAAAACAAAACATAAGTATGTTACCTTGTTACGTCTGTCGTTTGCACAAGTAAGAAGAGAAAAAAAATTGGTGGTGATGACGTTAGTGCCCTTCCATTGAGCGCCATATTTGGCTTGAGTGTTTCCCATATGAGTATGTTACTTAATGTCAGGTTACTTGATCTTTTGACCCGTACAATATTCCGGCTCTCCTCGTGTCGTGAGACGAGGCGTATTGTTTATCTATTTGTCGTAAGACAATAGTATTTATCTATATAAGTGGGTAGGTGCTTACCCGCACTTATCTTGACTGGCGAGTCGATTACGCATTATTTATATGAGTGGGTAGGTGGTTAGCCCTCCGTATATACTAGAGGTGGCAATCGGGTCAGTCGGGTCGGGTCTGGGTCGGGTCTAGGTCGGGTCGGGTCATATCGGGTTCGGGTCATGTCGGGTCATGATTTCTTTTGGGTCGGGTTCGGGTCGGTTACGGGTTATGTACGGGTCGTGTTTATCGGGTCAATTCATAGTTCGGGTTCGGGTCGGGTCGGGTTCGGGTCGTTGTCGGGTCGGGTCATTCAGTTAGATATATCGGGTTCGGGTCTGGTTCGGGTCGGGTTCGGGTCAGGTTCGGGTCGGGTTCGGGTCGGGTCATTATCGGGTCGGGTCATTATCAGATTTGAGATAAATTATGGCCCGGTTTAACTCCTCAATTCATTATCGAATCAATTTTTCTAATTCTTTTACAATTTGGTGTTATATTGGGGTTATCTAGCGACTTTTAAGATTATTTAATGTAAAATACTCCGTACTTTTATAAACATAGTTCACATTATATGAAAAGTGATTGTTCATGTGTTATCTACCGACAATATAAGTGTAAAATTATACATTTTAAATATATACTCGATTACTCTCTCTGTGCCAGACTCCCGATTATTTGTTATACATTTCTATTTTAACGTGTATTGTTCATGTTTATCTACCGATATAGAATCGACTATATAAGTGTAAAATTATAAGTTATCTAACATTAAATTTGACGTTAAGTTAAAATATACGTTAAGTTAAAATATATTTTTTGGTACAAACGTTAAGTTCAAATTTTAATAGGCTACATAATTACTTTTTCACCTACGAACTTTACTTTGTCATATACACTTTTTCATAAAGTTTCCGTTTCATGGCCTTTTGTTAAACACAATCCCCTTTTTTTCCTAAACATAATCAAACTGACTCTTATGGTTATGGTCTTATGGATACATCTAACCCTAGGTAGGACCAAAACGGACACGAACACGACACGGACACGTGATACGGCATCTCGTGAAATTTAGGACACGGGACACGGCATTTAAATTAAATAAAATATATATTTTATAGGTTTAAATAACAAACAATTTTATTTTTTTATTAGTATTTGTTATTAAATGTAAATAATTGAGTGTAAAACTTGACTTTAACTATAATTTATTCTCATTTTCCACCTAAACTTATCTTCTAATCAATTTTCTCACCCAAACTCATCTTCTAATCAACCTCTTCTAGTCTTTCAATCTCACATTCCTTTTTTATAGGTGTCCGTGTGTCCGACACGGTGTCCGACACGGGACGGCTGGTTAGGAGAAGTGTCCGTGCTACCTAGATCTAACCTATAATAGAATCTAATAAAGTTGAACAATGGATATAATTCTATAATTAGTAAAGTACTTGTATATTTAGCAATTAATAATACATTTTTTTAATTATTATGTTTAAGTTTAATAATTATTCTTAATTAGGGTTTATAGGTGGTCGTAGCAGGGGGATAGAACCGTTGTGGTCGGGTTGTCGGCGATGGGTTGTTGTGGGATGGGGCAGTCGGCGTCGGGTTTGTGAGTGATTGGGACATGGGCTGCGCTGGTGGACTTCAGGTGATCGGAAGTCGGAGATGACGGGGTAGGAAAATCTGGGGAAGGGAGGGTCATGTATGGGTAGTGTTATAAAAATCGTATGTGAAAATGTAAAATCCGTATGTGAAAACCACGTCCCTCAAATAATGTTTTTCTAAATTACTCGAAATTATTTCAAAATAGAACACAAAATACAAAATAAAATGTTGGCACAAACCAACTTTCATTTAGGCGCAAACTAACTTTCATTTAGGCGCAAACTCCAAATAGACCAAAGTCACAAACCAACCTTCAGTCAAAATCTCATTATTACTTTGCCAACCTAGAAAATAAGAAAACCCTAGAAAATAAGAAAAAAACCCCAAATCACTCTGCAAAACCAAAGACGCGACTCCGCCAGTCCGCCAACCTCCAACGCAAATCCGGCCAACCTCCAACGCAAATCCGGCCACCATCCGTCGGGTATTACTTTGTATTACTTTTACCAGCGCGACTCCGGCTACCATTTGTGATGCCCGAATCGACCAACCTGTGTAAGCAATAATGTAATCTTTGTATTACTTTTACCAATTCCTTTATCAAAATTCTTGTTTTGGCAGGAATTTAAAATTTTAATGGAGTTAGATGAAGATCGTGTTGCTCATAGAGGTACTGTATATGTCGATTTGATTCTTTCTATTTTGCGCAACTGCTGAATTGTTTCCTGCACATAGTCTTCTGTTAATTTTACCTTTTTTTTTTAACTAAGTAGAGTAGTATCTTGTCGAGTCTGTTGTTTCGTAGACTGTTTATTTGATATACGCCGAAATGGATGTACAATTCAGATGCTTAGCCTATATATTCTAATAAGTATTGTTTACTCGTAGAGTCGTAGATGTAAAAAAAAATGCATGATTATGGTATGTCAATAAAATATATACTGACAGGCCCGAATGTACTAGTTGAATCTGATTAATTTCGCTCAATCGGTTAAACATTTGTAAATATATGCTGCAATGAATGAGATGAACTTTGATGAAATATAATTATGATCTCGATTGCGATTCATGAGAACAGGAAGGGAAGAAGGTGCTTTTGAGATAGGGCTCGAGTATCTTCGGTCATATACTTAATAGAGCTATATTTTGTTTAGTTTGGCTGTTTTCTAGACTGTTCATTTAATATCCACCTATATCGATGTTCAATTCAGATGTTCAATTAAATATCCTTGTTGAGGTTAATATGCCATTGTTATTCTCTTATCTTATCCTCTTATATTTCATTTTACAGCAAGATTGGATGATCTTTCCAATGACTCATACATTTCATCTGAAAATGTTGAGGTCATTATGCCTCAGTCTACGGTTGTGCTGCCAGTGTCAGATTCTAGTTTGATTCAAGATGGTTTGCAAGGCTTCCTCAATTCCGAACCAATTTTACCAAATCAAGGAATCCCTTTACAAGAACCCGATGAACCGTTTATTCATCCTGATACAGGTGACACATTATTTCCAGTTGTCTTTGAGGATCTTTCTAGTAAAAAACGGAAAAGACCCGCCGATATATGGAACCATTTTAAGTTCTACAAGAGCATCTCAAAAAATGGGCCTGAGAAAATGTATGCGCTTTGTATTTATTGTCGTAAGGCTATTTTTAGGGCGGAGTCTAAATGTGGCACCTCTAATTTTACGAGACATATAATGGCTTGTGTGGAAAAGAAAAAACAACCATGTGAAGAGACTAAGATAACTAAGGAATTTGACCAAAATGTGTATGTTGAATTAATGGCTGAGGCAATAATGATGCATGGGTATCCGTTTTCCATTGTTGAGCATCGAGGTTTGAGGAGGGTTCATCTATATTTAAATGAAAATGTTCAAACCATATCTAGGAATAGTATAAAGAAAGTGTGTCTCTTGAAACACGTCGAGTTCAAGGAAAAGATCAAACAAATGTTGGGTGCATTGTCTAGTAAGATTTGTTTAACATGTGATGTTTGGACTGCTTGTACCTCTCGTGCTTATCTTACTCTTACAGCCCATTATGTGGATAACAAATGGACATTGCGTTCTAAAGTCTTAAATTTTGTCCATTTCTCTCCACCTCATACGGGTTTTCGTACTTTTAGTCTTTTGCTTCCTTTGCTTCAAGATTGGGGTATTGAGAAAAATATTTTTACCTTGACGCTTGATAATGCATCAAGTAATGATAGCATGGTAAATGACATGAAACATGCATTAATGGAAAATTTGCCTAGTGGAGGAGATTATTTCCATATTCGTTGTTGTGCCCATATATTGAATTTAGTTTAAAGAGGGGTTGAAGGTCATTGATGAGTGCGTTATCAAAGTTAGGGAAACAGTGAAGTATATAGATGCATCTGAGGGAAGAATCATTAAGTTTTATATATGTGCTCAACGATGCTCCTTACCTACTAACACAAAATTGTGGATGGATGTGGCAACAAGGTGGAACTCCACTTATTTAATGTTGAAAAAAGCTATTTTTTTATAAAAAGGCTCTAGACATGTACACTTTAGATGAAAGTGGCTTCAAGCACCGCATTTCGGGTAATGAATGGTTGAAGGTGGAGAAGATTTGTAGCTTGTTGGAGCCTTTTTATGAAATTACTAATGCTTTTTCTGGCTGTGAGTATCCAACCGCGAACCTGTACTTCATCAATATATTTAAAATTCAACGACTTTTACTCTTAGCAATTGATGGTGGGGATACAAATATTAGAACAATGGCTACTAGCATGTATGATAAGTTTGAGAAGTATTGGCATGAGTTCTCTCCTATTCTTTCTTTTGCTGTGATCCTTGATCCTCGTTACAAATATGACTTTGTGTTATATGCACTTAAGAAGTTGCATGGTGAGTTAACCGGTACAAATAAAGCCAATGTTATTTATGTGCAATTTCTCGAGTTGTACAAGAATTATGAAAAGACAGTCATTCCCATTCCTACGACAACTGTGAACCAGGAGGAGAATGGGTGCGGCGATTTAGAGGTAATTGAAATTTATACACTTATTTTCATGAATATGTTGCTTTTTGTATTTGGTTTAGGTTCCAGCTTTGTTGATATTTTTAAGTGATATCTTTTCATGATCCATAAATTAGGATTTTGATGCATGTTATGGGTCCTCTCAAAGATTTGGTGTAACCGAGCATGAGAAATATTTATCTGATCGCAAAGAGCCTCGCTTAGTTCAAATTGACGTATTAAGCTTTTGGGCTAAAAATGTCGACAAATATCCCATTCTTGCGTCTATGGCAAAAGACATATTGGCGATACCTATAACAACCGTTGCTTCAGAATCGACTTTTAGTATGGGTGGAAGAATATTGAATAAATGGAGGAGTTCGCTTTCGTCTCAAAATGTTGAAGCATTAGTGACAACTCGTAATTGGCTATTTGGATATGAAGGTAATAATCAAATTGGATGCTTTTATTTTTAACTTGGTGTATAAACTGTTATTGGCTCTTTTCTCTTCGTACTTATTTTGGTATCACTTTTTTTTTGGTTAATTTTATGTAGAATTGGACCAACTTGGTGTTGAAGTCGGTCAAGATGGTGAAGATTGGTAATGTTTTTTGCTGCTAGATGAGTCCTACTAATTGCTCATAGTGCTAGAGGAGATACTGGAATGATTTTGCTTTGATGCTCGAAGAGTCACAAGAATTGGACCAACTAGTTCTAGAAGAGTTACTGGACTGATTTTGCTACTGCTCCACTTTTGGTCTTGGGCGAGAGTCCTACGAGTTGGTGCTAGGCGAAGTGTACTAGTTCTCGTTAGTAGCTAATTTTTATGGGTTGTAGGTTTGTACTTATTAACTTTAGTTTAAGTCGATTTTTATAGGTTGTAGGTTTGTACTTATTAACTTTAGTCTAAGTTGATAATGATCGGATATTGTAACATTTGTAGTATTTTAATTTGCTCAGAACTATTCTCGGTTATGGTAACATTTGTAGATCAGACATAATTTCAAAACCCTTGGGAAGATTTGCAGCATCGTCCCAATCATCTAGCTCAGGTTTACTGTAGTCTGTGATTATACTTGTTTTTATGTGTGCTCTGTGTTAGCAACTTAGCATCAGTGTGCACCTCTTTCATATTGCCCTCAATCCTCATCAATATGTTCTGAAGCCATCTTTTCATCTTCATTTTTTTTCTAGATAATTTTAGTATTATCTTCTTATTGTCTTTGAGTTTACAAGCTATCTTTTCATCTTCATTAGTTGGCACCTTAATCTTTTTGTTAATGTCAAGGTTTTATATTGCGTAAACTTCGGGTCAATATGCAGTTATCTTTTGAATTAGGTCAACTTACGGGTAAATTAGGTCGGGTCATATAAAGTGATCGGGTCATAAATCGGGTCGGGTCATAAATCGGGTCGGGTCGAGTCGGGTCAGTGCATGAATCGGGTCAACTCGGGTTACGGGTCTTCTCGGGTCGGGTACGGTTCGGTTTCGGGTCGGCCTTAATCGGGTCGTGTCGGGTCACGGGTCGTCAACGGGTCGGGTCGGGTCGGTTTCGGGTTGCAATATTCTCGGGTTCGGGTCGGGTCGAGATTGCTCGGGTTCGGGTCGGGTCGCTCGGGTCGGGTCAGACTTGCCAGCTCTAGTATATACTGGCGAGTTACGCACTTATCTTGACTGGCGAGTTGATTACGCATTATTATACTGGCGAGTTTACGCACCTATTTTGGCCGGCGGGTCGTATATGCACTGATGAAGAAGAAGATTTGAAGACGAAGAAAAGTCGACATTTTTTTTCTCTTATTATTTATTGTATTTTCAAACTCATGAAAATTTAGTCAAATTACCATAAGTTTGAGGGAGGATATTAAGGAATAAGATCTCATATGGAGTCATATGAGATAATATTAAGATATGTTTGATAAGTATTAGGATATAATATTAATAAGATATTATTTGGTATCCTAGTTTAGGTAGATTACTCATACTATAAATATGAGTACGTATTATGTATTAAACACAACACAATATTATTATCAATTATATGAAATACTTTATTATGAAATCTATCATGATGTTTACGTAAACGTAACATTCAATTCCCCTAGATGTTGGGCACGTACGGCGTACCCTACTACAACAAGATCCGATGTTGTATAGAAAAACCTTATCCATAAACGGTGCTAAACTTCATCCACTATACCACTATATTAATGTCAAAAAATTCGTGACAGAAAATTTAACATGCTAAAGAAATACGGAGTATATAAGTAAGGTTAGTTAGATTTAATAATTAATACTCCGTATGATTGTAGTATTGTACCATACTCCGTACTATTATAATCCTTTTTCCAAAAGTGTTGGATATACTCGTCTTCAATGAGACTTACTGATTAAATAAAGTCACATAGTTAGTAATTCAATTGGTCTTTCTTATGGCGAATCTATCCGTCACAAGCTTGTGACGGATAGTGACCGTCACAAATTATCAATTTGTGGATATTTGTCCCCAATTATTGTTAGGCGGCTAAATTAGTCATAGTCACACGTTAATGTTCAAGTAATGCATGCCATACTTAACACTTTCCTGTTCAATAACATACTTTAGTTTATAAGATACATATAACGTACGCCTAATAGATTTGTGTTTAATGAATAACTTTAAAGGGCTTCCTATGGATTGTGTGCAAACCATACTTTCCCGTTCCTCGGCTCGGGACGTTTGCCGGGCAGCAGCAGCATGTTCGGAGCTCCGATTGTCGGCCGCTTCCGACGTCGTGTGGGAGAGCTTCTTGCCACATGACTATCAGGACATCATCTCAAGAGCTTATCCAACATTGTTGGGAAATAAGTTTGGGTCTAAGAAAGAGTTGTTCCTTTTTTTGTGCAATAACCCTCTTCTCATTGATGGTGGTACCAAGGTACGTATCAAGTTCTTCGTTTGTCACATTCATATTAAACTAGTCTTAATTCCGTGTAAATTGCACGAGGATGCAGATTAAACATTATATTACCATGAAATATATTAAATGTGAATTGTTAATTGTTTCAAAAACACTTGAGAGTTGATTGATATCTACAAATTAAAAGAAGTAGATAAATATCCGCGTCTACTTTATATCATATACTCATCCAAAACGATGGGCAAGTTAAGCGAAATGCATCTTAGCTAGACCTATCAAAAGATACTTTGACTTTTCACGGTCTACGAGACGACACTTTGACTACGTTTTTCTTCATTTATATATTACTTTGTTGCATCGAAATAATATTTTTCCGAAACCTCTTTTTATAATACATGTAAATATGTCAATTTTATATACAAATTTTAAAAATTTGACTACTTATAATCAATGTCAATATTTATCAAGTTTGACTTGAAATAGTGTAGGGGTAGTTTGGTTTGGATGGGAGGAAGTATATTTTATTAAATTTAAATAACGTGTCTCATGTCCTAAATTTCACGGGATATCGTATTACGCGTCCGTGTCTGTTTTGATGCTGCCTAGATTATATGGATAGATTTACCATTCATTTTCTCACAAATTGAGTGACATTAATAAAAATAATTGCGACGTTATCATTACCCTAAATTAAGACCAAATCGATATTGTGCAGATATTTGTTTTAGACATAAATTGTGGACACAAATCCTACGTATTGTCGGCAAGAGAACTATCAATCGCATGGTCTAGTGATCCGCTGTATTGGTCTTGGAAAAATGATCCTCAATCAAGGTTTTCCGACAACATCACTTCTATTTATTCATGATTATTCATGATTATTACTTCCTCCATTCAACTCCACTCTACCACTTTCATTTTTGCACACTATTCATGAGTCGGCATCTAATTACAATTTTCTCTCAATATATAAGTGAAAATATATTCATGTGTGATCTTGTTTGATTCGTCTTTACGAGTACATTATTAATATCCAACTTTTATAATTTTTGCAAACACGTAGCTAACGATATTTACCGCGTAAAACACGTCTCGGCAAACGTGAAAATATAATTTGGTAGAGTGGAGTTGAATGGAGGAAGTACTTCGTATTAGGCTTTTTTTTTCAGCAGTAAAATTAGTAGCTTACAAAGTACAAACCCGACTCAGGAAGTCGGATTTTATTATTATTAGGCTTATACTATGCATTAACTAACATTTAATATATTTGGAATTTGTCATGGATATTTGTTTTAAGCTTTTCATGAGTTAGAGATTGTAGATTTATAGGGACTTCCAAATATATTACGGAGTAAATGTTACTCCGTAAGTAACATTAAATAATATATAGGAGCCTAATAATATTATTCAGGATAATTTTAAGTTGGATCAATTTGCCTACCACTCCTTTACTATAATAAGGGTCATATTTTGGTCATTTGACGTTAATCGTGTTAACTACATCATTTTTAAACATGTATAATTCTTTAAATTTATGATATTTTCTATACAGATAAACTAAGGTGTAAGCTTAAAGAGTAGTCACATTATTCATTTCAAATTAAATAGTTTAGATCGAGTCTCTAAATTCAAATCTACTAGGGAGTATAAATTATTCAGATCGAAACTAGGTTTTGGCCTTCGACACCAAATAACTATCCCGTCGAACTAATATTAATTTTCATAATTGTAGGTTCGATGAAGTAGCCGAGCTAAGAACCACATCATGGCTAGAAATCCATGGCAAATTCAACACAAAGTTGCTATCACCAAACACAACATATGGAGCCTATCTTATATTCAACATATCTCAACGGGCCTATGGACTTGACAAAAAGCCCATGCAAACATTGGTCCAAGTAGTCAACGGCCCAATAAGCAGCAATAGTGTGTACTTTAACCAAGATTATGGTAACAAACAATGCATGAAATGGGTATTAAATTACAACAATTGTACAAAAATGGTATCATCACATAGTAATGGTGACGCAAATGTTAGGAATGATGGGTGGATGGAAATTGAGTTAGGGAAGTTTTATAGTGGTGTGTGTTGTGATGAGAGTGAGGAGGTGAACATGAGTTTGATGGAGATTCAAGGGTGTCATTTAAAGGCTGGTCTTGTCATTGAAGGGGTTGAAATAAGACCTCTTAATTAAACTCGCTTAAGGCTTAAGACTCTGTTTGGTAAAAGTAGCTGTAAAGATACCTGAAATTAAAAAGGTAAAGGAAATTTGAGATGTTAACTAATAACTACATAGTTAATAGAAATTTAAAAAGGTAGCTGAGAAGATACATGAAAATTAAGAGCTTATAAGGTAATTGATTATATAAACAATGTTTGACAAACTAACTGTTGTTTTTTCAGGAAAACCTTATGAATTTTTCGCATATACCTTTCATGAATTTTTCGGAGCTCAAAACCTTATGGTAGTGTCATTTACACATCCTCTTTCAAGAACCCATTTATTATGTTTTGACATCCATTTATCATATCTCGTAATCAAAATAGTCAACAATAACAAGAATTATTCTGGTCGATTTTAGCATTGATATTGGTGAGAACTGAGAAGGTCTCATCAGAGTCTACACCATAATTTGCTTGAAACTCTTCGTCATTGACGTAGGTTTGAAAAAACTAATGTTTCAATCTTTGTGTATTCCAATTAATGTACTCCATTTCAGCTTTTATAGGTTCAAGCCATCTTTCAAACTCTTAAGTACAATACTCACTTTACAAAATCACAAATGCAAATTTTTTCGTCAAATAGTAATCAATATATTTTGCAGTAGGTCTTGCTTGCGACGGATCGGATCTTGCGACGGGTATTTTGTGAGAGGAAATGAGTAGAGTGGACAAGGTGGACACCCCCCATGTGCTTCTCCACTCATCCTTAATGAGTATTTTGTGAGAGAATATGATATCCGTCTTAAGCTTGCGACGGATAGTGTCCGTCACAAATGAGAATTTGTGTATATTTTGCTGATGGTGGGACGCTAGGGAACTAACATGTGGGGGGTGTGGACAAAGCGTGAGCACAAATTCAGTCTCATATATAAAGTGTAAGTGGGGGTGCAAGTGGTTGGGTTTAGGGCAAAGTGCAAGTGGGGGTGCAAGTGGGTGGAAAATGGAGCCCCCCACTTACACCCCTACTTGCACTTTGTGAGAGGAAATTGACCCGTCACAAGCTAGCAAGACTTGCTGAAGCGTGAGTCGTACCCATAGTATCCTCTACGATATTCATGTTGTTTATCCATTTGTCGCTCCTCGCGAGATGTTTACTACTTCCACTTGCCTTATTAGAAATGTACTTTTTATTTCAAAAACACCATCCCAAGAAACAAATACTTCCTCCGTTCCATTTAGTTGTATACGTTTGCTTTTTGGGCACTATTCATAAGTTAGGATAATCTTTATTACAACTTCTAATATATAACATAAAATATAGTCATGTGAGATCTTGTTTAAATTGTCTTATCGTGTACAATATTAACATCAAATTTTTATAATTTTTAATAATATGTAACTAAAGATATAAACAAAAGAAAATGAGCATTGACATACGTGAAAAAGCAAACGTATACAACCAAATGGAACGGAGGAAGTACTTTGTTTTGCTTTAATTTTGTTGCTAAATAAAGTAGAACCACTAATATCTCCTATGATGTCTAAACTACCGCTTTGGACAAATAAAGTAATATTTACGCACATGTAAACCTAATAAGAGACCCTATTTTAACATAAACTATACAAACACATCTGTTAACTTGTATATGACGGACGATCGATCTGACTGATGCTAACATATAAATATGGAGGGAAATATGATGTTCATGTTTAGTTTAAATCATTTTTTTTATAATTATTTAATTGAAAATTATTAAGTTTTATGTAATGGTTTATGTATTAACATCTTTACCGGCTAAATAGCCAAATAGGTCAACAAGTTCATAAATTGCAGTGAATAACCCATTTATTTATATTATAAAGTGGCAATGGTAGGAAAAATGTTTTTACAATGAAATATGTAGAAGACGTCATATTTTTTAGTGGCAATGAGTACTTTTATCGATGAAACTTATAAGCATATACTATTAGATAGGGGTGGGCAAAATCCGGTCCGGACCGGAACCGGAAAAAAAAAAATCATGTCCGGTCTCCGATCCATCATTTTTTAAGATTCCGGTTTCCGGTCTGTTCCGGTCTCAAACCGGTATTTTCCGGTCCGGACCGGAAAGACCGGAATTATTATTATTAGATTTTTTTTCTATAAATTTTATTTTATTCCGGTCTAACCGGTCCGATCCGGTCCATGTCATAAAAATTTATAAAATCTTATTCGATGAATAATTATATGAAATCCGTTGAAATTGGAATGTTTTTTTGTGTGTGTATTAAAGAGAAGAATTTTTATTTGAAGTATATTACTACAAATTCGGAGAGTAACCACCAATCAAGAGGATGATAAAATATAAAACGTAAGATAGGGATTGACATGTAATAAGATAATCTAGAACGTACATAATTTTTTTTATGAGAAAAAATAGAGGAATGAAAAAAAGAAATACGAGGGACTAGTCGATATAACATATATGTATATCTAATTATCTACCTCTATTAAGATAATTATCTCGTAAATATCAACTTCTATTAGGTTTTATTCTTGAAAATTACTAAATCTATTTCTATTAGAATAATTTTCTCATAAATTATTTATCAAGAAACAAAAATTCAAACGTACTCTTATTAGGATAATAATAATTATATTAAAATTATTTTATACATTTAAAAATTTCTCAAACCCGAGAGATCCGATTCACCTGTTTTCCAGGTCTAATCAAAAGCCACAAACTGAAAGTAGTCCGGACCAGCTTGAGAGACACGCAGCAACCAAGTGTTGTAAACTAACATCTTTTGTCGACTACACATCGTGTTTCTCTGAAACCATCACTTCCCCAAATACTTCTGCAAATAACTACAATGTTCAAAAAGTATGCCTCTTTCGCTCTTTCTCTCTTTCTCTTTCATATTTATTTTGTTAGCCTCTTGTCTTTTCAGTTTCATTGATTGATTTGTGATTGTTATTCCGTCCGTCTCAATCATTTGTTTATTCTCTGTGACGGGTATTTTAATCAAAGGTAAACAAATGATTAATGACGGGGCGGAGGCTGAGGCTGAGGCGGTATTTTGTTATGCCCTTGACTTCTTTTGATTTGTTTGTCTTATCACACTATGCTTAGATTTTGATTACTATTATACCCTTTTTCTTTAATTTAATGTTGGGAGTATGTATCAATGATGCCCAAATTCTATTCATGTTTGTTCTTCATTTTTTTTTTGTGGGGTTTGGGAGTTATGTTCCATGTTCAAAGGGTTTTGAAGGATGTGGATTTGTGTTGAGAAAGTTGTGTGCTTTTAGTGTTTTAATGTAGAAAACTTGAGTTTTTTTTACAATCTAAGCTAATCCTTAGGGTTTTGGAATTTGGAAAGATGATCTAGGGTCAGGTGTATAAAAGGGTATCTTAGCTCTTGGTGTAAGACTTGGATCAAATAAGCATAGGACGCGATTTGCGCTGGATGGATGGATGTTTGGATCAGTTTGAGACTTTTGGGTGGTTTTTTCAGTTCTTTGAGACTGTGCCAACTATCTTGTCTTACTAGTTGTAGCTTTTGTGTGTGTAGAAGTGCCGGTGTTGGATGCGACTTGCAGCATTGTGGGTTTTGAGGGAGTATCTTAGTTAAGATGTAGCATAAATTTGTGAATGTGCTGGCCGAAATACTCCGATCTTATTTTGGTTTTCTCTTCCCTTCAATTGATATATCTCCGATTTTATAGATTGCAGTTAAGCTATTTATTGGCTTCTTGCCTTCTTAGTTCTTCTATGTTAACCTTCAATCCTGATGAGCTATTCTATATGTTAGTTGGCATATAAGTAGACATAGGTCCATAGAGCTAGAGTATCCTTAAAATGCAAAAGCATGCCATGGAGAATCCACCTATAGTGGGATAAAGGGAGAGGTATGATCTAGGATCTAGTATATAGAAGGGTATCTTACTTCTTAATGTACGTCTTTGATCAAATAAGCGTACAAGGCGATTTTGCGATGGATGGGTGTTTGGAGCAGTTTGAGACTTTTTGGTAGTTTTGTTAGTTCATGGAGTGTGCCAAGTGTCTTGTTTTACTGACTGTCGCTATTGTGTGTGTATAGAAGTGCCGTTGTTGGAAGCACTTTTCATTTTTTTTTTTTGGATTTTTAGTGGTTTCGATTTAATTGTTATCTTCATTCAGCTAATCTGGTATACTCCGTAGTCCGTACCATTTAGGTTTAAAATGCTCTAGCTGAAATATCTTGTTTTCACTATGGTCCTCTCTTCCCTTCAATTGATACCTCAAATTTAAATATTTATTAGGTAGCAATTATGTTAAGGTTAATTTAAAGCATTGTGGTTTCTTTAGTGCGTTCTTGCCTCTTCCACGTTGAAGTGCGATACTGATGAACTATTATATTTGTTAATGGCCATATAAATATATAAGTAGATATAGATTCATAGAGGTGGACTATGATCATGAGAATGCGAAAGCAGGACTTAGAGAATCTGCCTATAGCGAGGTAAAGAGTGAAATATGATGTATGCATACTTATCTCTGGCAAAAGCACAAAGAGACTAATGCCAGATGATCCATAGTGAAAATTGCATCAAGAGTTGCATCGGTCGACTTGTTCACAATACAATAATTGCAGACGATTAGTGAACCATTTTGCTTTTTTTAGTCACATTCCAACGCTAAAGAATAGGAAGTATTTCGCTCCAATTTGTCATTCTCTTCACTTTTGGGAAATATATGATGCGAGAAGCAGAGGACCCAATCTACCTTTGCAGTTTATGATTCCAAAGCATCTACATCTTTGCAGTTTCCATAATCTCTCAAATTGATAATGACTTACGGTTCACCTTTGCGTCCATCAGGTTCACTTATGAAGATGTATCTTCCCATAATCAAGTCAAAGCATCTGTGCAAAGGAGGATTCGTCAAAGCATAGCTGAAGAGGTTACTTTTGTTTATAGATTACTTTCAGTAAAGCTACTTTTATAATTGAGCAACACGCATATTGATATTCCTTTTGTGTTGTTGTGTCAGTACCCGGGACTTGAGCCTGTGCTGGAGGATCTGCTGCCAAAGAAAGTCCCTCTTATAGTTGTCAAATGGTTCTGATCTCATTCATTCATTTTCTTTCCTGACTATTCTAGCTTATGATTATTATTCCTATTGTAATTTTACATTTTCTAATGCTGATTTTAATGTTTTGTCGACTCTGCAGTCAAAATCATCTAAATCTTGTCGTTGTAAACAATGTACCCCTTTTCTTCAATATTCGGGATGGACCTTATATGCCGACTCTGCGGCTTCTCCATCAGTGTAAGTTAGTTTTAGAAAATAGTCCTCCTTATTTGTTTGCCGTGGTATCAAATTTTTAAACCTGTCTTTTGCTGTATGTCACTATGTCCTTTATCTCTCTATGGATTTGATAATGTGTTCTACATTTCTACCTGAACAGCTGAATGATACCTGATTGATCATAAGTTATAATGGTATCAAAAATTGGTTCATAATATTCTCAATCTTGTATTTTACAGACCCTAATATAATGAAGAAATTTCAAGTCGATAGAGGTGCCATTAAGTTTGTCTTTTCTGGCGCCAATATCATGTGTCCCGGGCTTACATCTCCTGGCGGCGTCCTGGATGAAGAAGTTGATGCGGAAAGGCCTGTGGTATGTATCCTTCAATCTCAGCCTAGTACAGTTCGTGCTACAGCTCTTTTGTTCGTTTGCTTATACTTTGTTACTTGACCTCATTGTATTTTGGAAGAACAAATATGCAACAAGACAAGGCAGAAAAACAGAATTGGAACAATACAAAGAATGGTTTATTACACCCAATTGAATCGTGTTGAACACACTTTCCTTAGTATTTCGACCCTATTAGCCTTGGGTTGCACGAAATCTCGGTAGGATAAGGCGGTTACTTTGTCAAAGGCTATTTGAACAAAGAACAATACTTAGAGAGTTTTTGCTTTTTGCTTTTGTCAATGCCACATCTTCCACTTTTAAAGTAAATTATGTTATATTTTATATAAATAAGACCCCTCTAATAAGAGACATGTCAAAACGAGAAGGATAAGAAGTTATAAAGATAACCACAAAATTTGACAAAAAATGTCAAAAACTGCCACTTAACAAAATGCTGTCCAGATGAGCTTCGGCTCAAACTTTACAGCACTTCTAAAAGCCCTGCTCAAAATTCTGTCAAAAGTGAGCTTCGGCTCATTTGCGCCAGAATTGAAGCAATCCTTATCCATGACATCATAAACCCGTAAATCATTTATAAGAGAATGCGCTCCGCTTCCCCTAACTCACATATATCGATTCCGAGCTCGTACCGATTTCGGCTTGAAAACCTGAATACACTTAAATGCCTTGTGATCAAAATCACTTACAGACCTTGCCTGCATGCACATTATGGCATTAGAGAATTAAAGCTCTTTATTGTTTTCTGACATCTATGATCTATGTGAAGCTGTTTTCCTTGGTCTTTTCCTTGTCATATCAAAACTAATTCGTGTAACTGACTGTTCTCAGGCCATCATGGCTGAAGGTAAAGAACATGCTCTTGCCATCGGCTTCACGAAAATGTCAGCAAAAAACATGTAAGTTCCAGTACTAATATCTGCTTATAGTACATATGATCTCGAAATGGATTTTAGGCTGACTTGCAAATTAACTCTCATAGAATAGGTATCAGAATAATAAAACTGCATGTGACATATCTAATGATATTTTTAAGAGGACTTATTGTTGTTGGATTGGTCTTACTGATGAGACCGTCCCCGTACGTTTATCGCATTCGTGTAATCCATTGTGTGCTTTTGGTAAATGCAGAAAAGCTATCAACAAAGGTATTGGTGTGGACACTTTGCATTATCTAAATGATGGTCTCTGGAAGGTACACTCATTTTCTATATGTTACTATGTTACCTCCCAACACTTCAATTTGGTTGTGTGTCGCACAACACTTCGACACTTGGCATCATCTAGGACCCGGTCATACTCAGGATCAAAAGGTTTCGGATACGGTCAAATCGAGTCCAAGAAAATTTGGTCTAGTTATAAGCTGCATCGGGTCTATCAAGGTTTAAGCCATATTTAGGCTGCTCTGTTTGTGTTTAGTTCGGATTTGGGTTGGGTTAGTTTCCTCAACTCTACAAGAGACGAGGGATAGAAGTGCATAACGTTGAAGAAAAACTGATAAACTACATCTTGTTTGTGTTTGCAGATGGAGCGCTTAGAATGATCAACTCACAATTTTCCGTGTTTTGCGTTGATTTGGACATCCAAGCTTTTTTCCGCGTGTTTCCTTCACGCTTTAAGAGAATACAATTTTAATACTCGTATGATGCTTGTAATTTACCGACTTTGTAACATAGCATTTTAATGTGCTAAACGATCTTTTAACCCCGGCACCATAGTGATTTGTTTTTTCCCTTCTCTGAAATTTAGCAGGCAAGAGTTCTTTAATCTTTTAGCACTAAAAGATAATCACGGGTTCCTACCCGATAAGGACCCGGATCGGGTCGCCCAATTTGAACCACTTTGTGGCGGGGGTATATTGGAGATTAGTAGTAGTACGTATAAGTAGGACACAGATAAGTATGAATGAATGTACGAATATTTCAATTGTCAATGACACCAAACAACTATAGAGAAAGTGAAGATATTTAATTTCACAAATTCTTATTTAAGACGGTCATTACCCGTCTAAAGTTTATAACGGATATTGTTCGCCTGAAATAACATTTGCACGTATATTGGAGGTTTGGAGTACTGCGGTAGTCAAACTTTTTTTGAACGAGTGAACTAAATTGCAATTTCATAATTCAACATTTAATTTAATACTCGTATAGTTGTATGTATTTAAAAAAAAAAAATCTATTTTCGCTTTATTTAGCCAAACTTTCTTTCAACAAGTGTTGGGCAATTTGATATTTCTTACGGAGTAAAATTTCGATAACATATTCTGATACCTCTTGTACTCAGTAGAGTATTTTTATGTATTGCTATATTTAGCCAAAAATTTATAAGCCTTTTCATTACCTACGGAGTATTTTCATACATCAGAAAAGGTCCAATTAGGCCTTAGTATTTTACGCGGCCTTGGTATTGAGTCATGGTATCACCCTTTCACGTGCCCTTATTATAAGATTCATCATTTTAATATACAATATATTGTATGTGTGAGGGTGGTATCATTCATTGACACCATCTCATTTTCCTTAATAATTTTCTACCTTTAAATTCGAAAATTTCCTTAATAACAGCGAGGTTATAAATGATTGTAAGTTCTCTTAGTATTTTGTAGATTATTTAAATAATCTTACTATAAAACGATTTTATAAGAGGCTTATACATCCATCCGTTCCGCCACTTGTTCTATTAATTTTGCTTACCCTCATCAACTTTTATACGCACAACACCTAACAACTAGTATATGATGAAATGATGATATACATGACAAATTGGGATTATGACAAGTTGTGTATCTCCAAATGATACGTTGCAAAACTATGAATTGACTTTAATAATTAATAATTAATTTAGTGATAACAAAAACATTTTGTTATACTTGAAGTATTTGTTATCTATGACGAGGTTTACTACATTACCAAGTATGCATGGCATTCCACGTACACGCAATGTACGTATTTCAATCATATAAATAGTATTTTCGTATATATTATACGGATCGGAGTACATCTATATATCATCTACTTAGCTTCCAACTTATCAAGAAAGCAAGTATATTTCACCAAGTCATTCATAATGGAGGATATAATTTTCATTGTTGGTGTAATAGGTACGTGATTAATCTTTCATAAACTTTTTATGTACTCGGAAATTCATGAAAAACGAGTTATATACTATATTTTTCTTCTAATTTTCAATTTAACCGGAATTCAACACAGACAATTCATACTCCGTATCATTTTATATATATCTCATTTGATTCGTACTGGGCATCATTTCATATATCTAATAAGTTATAAATATAATAGCTGAGATGGTTCATCTAACATGATATCAGAGTCCAGTTTAATATTCATCATACCCTGGTTTTTTTTTTGCCATGAGCTATGATAGGATGTCAAATGAACCATCTCAACTATATGTGATTCTGTAAGTGAACGATTTGATTGAGTGCATCGTACAATTTTTTTTCCAGGGAACATAATCTCAGCTTTTCTCTTCCTTTCTCCGGCGTAAGTTCTTAATCTTACAATGTTGTCTTTTTACTCGAGTTATACAAATACTCGTAGTAAAAGTAATGAGCTAGAAATTATAATATGTATGGCATCTCCCGATCGAGACCGACTCCCCAAGTCCCCATTTTGTAACTCACCGTTTCCAATTACAACATAAACTCATTTCAAATAAATTTCATACGTATGTTTAATAAGAGTATATGTGCAATATATTTTAATCAAACATATGAGTATCATTTGAAATAATGGAATTATAATAAGAGTATATGTGCAATATATTTTAATCAAAAATATGTATGGCATCTCCCAATCGAGACGGACTCGAGTACGTTTTATGTTAAATAATGGAATAATGTGATTATTAGTTGTGACTCCCTCCGTGGTTGAATTTCATACGTTGGATTAAAATATACATTACACATATTGAACAAACGTATAGAATTAAACCGGTCATAGGGAGTATAATAATTTACAAAATTTGAATGATAATTGCAGAAAGACTTTCATACGAATAGTGAGAAATAAATCAACAGAAGAGTTTGAATGCTTTCCATACATAGCAACGTTACTAAGTGCATGTATATGGACATACTACGGCATTATAAAGCCAGGAGCTTTGCTTGTTTCCACCGTTAACGGATTCGGCGCGGTTGTTCAGCTTCTCTATGTCATTTTATTCCTCACTTTTGCTCCTCCGACTAAAAGGGTAAGCAACTTATTTACCATGTTTTTAAATATCGTCACTAACATACGTTATTGACTTATTGTACTAGCCTGTAACGTTACAGGCTAAAACAATAACAATGATCGTGAAAAACTAATCAAATGTGCAACCCTTAACCCTTTATTTGTCCAAAGACGTCTGTCTTAACCACCTGACTAAGACTGACCTCCTTAATTTATTTGTCAATATTATTATTGGTAGGCTACAAGTGCAATGTTGGTGGGAATTGTGGATGTGGGATGTTTAGGAGCAATAGTTTTGAGCTCATGGTTGATGATGAATTCCGATACAAGGATTAAGGCGATAGGGCTTATTGGTGCCGGACTTAACATTCTCATGTACGCTTCACCCCTTGCGGCCCTGGTACGCTCTCAAATTTTACGATATTTTATATCAAAATTTTTATAGAAAGTGTACTTGGTATCATATACTTCATTCATTTCTATACATTAGTTTTTTGGGAACTATTTATAAGTGTGGAAAATTCTCATATAGCATAAAAGATATTCGCGTGAGATATTGTTTATATATATATACTTCAGTTTACGATTAATTAGGATGATGTCCAAGTAATAAAACACACGTAAGATGATGAAGAATCATGAATAATTATATTATAAGGTTTGATTTGCAGGGAACAGTGATGAAAAATAGAAGCGTAGAGTACATGCCTTTGTCTCTATCATTGTGTGTTTTTCTCAACGGAGGTGTTTGGACTTTCTACGCTCTTCTTGCCAAAGATCCTTTCCTTGGTGTACGTGTCCTTCTTTTTGTTGCTGCTTAGTGTGTAGGCGACACAAAACAATCATTAGTTATTTACAAATTCTCATTTGTCACGGGACAAGAGCAAGTCACAAGATAAGTGGGGGATCCGTTTGCCCTCACTTGCTCTTTATAAGGGTACTTGACCCGTCGCAAGCTTGCGACTGATCTTCCCGTCACAAATGAGAATGAAGAGTCAAGGGCGAGATCACCTAAGAGGGGGAGGGGGTGAATTAGGTGTCTATTTAAAATTTTAAGCTTAATTAAAGCTTCTTTAAAAACTCTATGATCACTAAGACACTACTTAGAAGAAAGGAGAAGTTGACACTTCGAACTAGAAAGTTAGAAGTATTCAACAACGATTCAGCCAGTAAATGTCACAGTGGAATCAACAGTGAAATCTGAGTGCAGCGGAAATATTAAAAACGAAATAGACAAAACTCAAGGATGTTTTTTAAATTGGTTCGGTCACTACTCCGCGACCTACATCCAACGTTATCTTATTAAACATCTTTGAAGTAAACTCATACAAACAAAGACCCCGAATAATAAAACAACTCCCAACCTACTCCGGTTGCTATTTGCTCAATGCTACTCCGCACCAAGACTTATGCTCAAAGCTACTCCGCTAAGAGACTTCCCCAACTCTTTCGAGTTGCTATTGCTCAAGACTACTCCGCCAAGAGACTTCCCCAACTCTTTTGAGTTGCTAGTTGCTCAAGATAACTCTATCTTAAGACTTGTTCTACTCGTTTGTTACAAGACTTGTGTTTCTCAAAATGTTCACAAAATGAACGGTGGAGAAAACGATTAAGTACTAACACGAGATCATCGAACACAATACATGCTTTGTTTCAACGAACTAGCTCTTTGTAAAAGACTTAAGAAAAATATTTTGCAAAACAATTAAGTATGAAATGTTAAATGATTTTTGCAAAGATAATTACTCAATAAAACTCAAAGTCTTTTAAGCTTGAAAATGTTTTGTTGTTGCACACATGTTCAAATGAAATAAGTGTGGTATTTATAGTGTAAAGTAGAGTATACTACACACTAAAAATAACACACTCCAATTAAGCACAAGTGTTAGAAAAGATTAAACAATTAAAGCTTGGACAACAAGAAGGCCAATTAATGCACAAGAAACCATGACCCCTTATGCAAGCCAAATGAATTACTTGCATAAGTAATCAAGCTTACTAGTCAACTTAATTTGGCAGCCACACTTAGACAAAATAAGGGTAGATTTTTCATCAAGAAAGAGCATAAATGGTAGTGACCAAATATAGAAAAGTAAACAACCCATTTTTGGCAAATGTCTTTTTGTGCAAGCTACCTCTTCTCCAAGACAACCAAAGCTTTCTTTCATTTATAAAGATCAAACCAGAATATTTAGCAATGTAAAATGTTGATCAAAAGTTTGGAAAACTATTTTCAAGAGTTAAATATTTTCGAAATATTTAAGAGCAAGAAACCACAGTGACATGTCACTGTCAGTTTTGAAGTACTTAGCATGAATCGAGTTTAATGATCTCTTATACAACACTATGACTCTAACAATGACAATCTTCATCTCTTGATCTTCTTGTGCAACCTTGAAAAATTACTTGAGCTTCCATAGCTATAAGATTAAAACTTAAGAGGCACACATTATATTAACAATAAGATTAATTTGTCTTAAGGCATCATCAACCAATCTAATCTAGAAATGGTCTCAACAATTTCCCCCTTTGATGATGGCAAGACAAATAAAATTGAATGTGTTCTTCCCCCTCAATCTATGGTCAAGGTTCACAAGTCTAAACATATCACAAGTCAAGACATGATCAAGATAAGACGCATACATGGTCAAGGTACTTTGGTCAAGTCTATACTAACTTAAGTAGAATTTCAAATCGCTAAGCTAACATATTTACGGTGAACGCAAGCCTAAGAGTTATTGGATCACACATGCACACAATTTTAACAACTTCCCCCTCTTGACATCATCAAGTAGGAAGAATAACATTTTAATGCAACAAAGTGACAAAGTTAGTTTACAAACCACATAGTTCAAGAAAATTAAACAAATATTACCAAGTTCATGCAACAATATAACAAACATATAGCCATGAGCAAAATAATATAAGGCTTGGTTAGGCAAAATGATAGGTTAAGAAGAGAGTAGGGCCAAGAGTTCTAGGACATGTTATCGTCCTAATCAATCATCATACTCATTATCGGTTTTTCCCGGCTTTGGTAAGATCGGTAAGAATAGTCTTCAACTCCGTATTTTCCATCCGAACTTCCACTACCTCTTTGCTTTTCCCAACCTCACACTTCTCTTTTGACGAGTTTTTCCTTTCGATTCGGTTTTCTCACCATCATTGAACAAATATTCATCATAAAAAATCATTCAACTCCTTGATTTGTTCCTCATTCAACTCGGTTTTTCCCTTCTTTTTTTTTTTTTTTTTTTTTTTACACTTTGATTTTTTTTTTCTCTTCTTCCTTCTCGGTTTCTTTTTTGATTCCCTTCTCATTTTCCTCTTCGTTTTCTTCGTCTCCAAAACACTTTTTCATTTTCCTCCATTTCTTTCTCAATGTTCTCTACAACTTCATTGATAATCACACCACAACCAACATGTAGAGGAAGTCGTGGACTTTGGTTTGAACGAATCCCGAATTTGTTTGACGGTTTTGAGTTGGGCTTTCTTGGGAGGCATTATTTCAAGTAGAAGGTAAGTGTTATGGAAGGTATGAGGGAGGTTATATATGGGATGGTTAAGGCATGAAGAAGAAGTAAAGGTGATGTGATATATTGGTGAGTTGTTTTGTTGGCTCTATGCATGTCACATTATTACACAAAGGATAATATTTGTTAATTAACATTCAAACATGGTTAATAAAACACACTTAATCACATATGTACACATTAAAATGTATCAACCACTCTAATCAATCATTGAGGCAAATCGTCTACTCATAGAATTATGCGCAATCCAACAAACCAATTTCCAACCGAAGTTTTATGAATTGTTCTCTTTCAGCGGTTTTGTAAAAATATCGGCAATTTGATTTTCGGTTCTACAAAAGTTAAGACGGATTTGACCTTTTTCCACATGATCACGTAAAAAGTGATGTCTTATGTCAATGTGTTTAGTCCTTGAGTGTTGTATCGGGTTCTTAGAAATGTTAATGGCACTTGTATTATCACAAAAAATAGGAGTGGAATCGAATACAATACCATAGTCTTTCAATTGTTGTCGAACCCATAGAATTTGCGCGCAACTACACAATGCGGCACTAACATACTCGCTTTCGGCGGTGGAAAGAGCGACGGTGTTTTGTTTCTTTGAAGCCCATGAAATTAAACAAGGACCCAAGAAAGTTGCAATTCCGGACGTGCTCTTTCTATCAACGACGCTTCCGGCGTAATCCGCATCCGAGTACCCTCATTTCTCTTGAATTGATTAAGTTCCTCTTGCATCTCTATCACCCAATTTGCATCTTTAAGGGCTATGGTGATATTTGTCGGTTCGGTTTGTGAGAGGAACGCATGAAATGCAAAGAAATCATTGAGGGATTCTCTTGTCTTTCTTCCCGAGTTCAGGTCACTGGTTAAGTTTGAGAAGGGGTGAGATGATTGGTGCTTCCACTTTCTAGGTACGATTTGTGAGCTTGAGGCATTTTCGGGTTCTGATGTCACAGTGGGTTCCACATTGACATCTGGTTCATTTGTCAAGTTTTAATGGGGGTTTGTTTCTGGTTGTTCATTTATTTCATGTGGTTCCCCATTCCCCCTGGATGTACTAGCCTCATTTTGGTCAGAAAGTGGATTCATTCCCCCTGAATTTTGACCCGTTTCACCATTTAACAGTGGATTCAACTGTGAAATGGTCTCTTCCTCGTTATGTGCTTCATCCATGTCATGTCGAATCATTCCAAGCTCAAAGTCCTCATCTTCATCATCCTCTTCCTGTTCATTAGAATGAAAAAGATTTGACTCATCAAAAATGACATGTACACTTTCTTCCATTTTCATAGTTAGTTTATTGTACACTTTATAAGCCTTGCTACGATCCGAATATCCAACAAAAACAGTCTCATCACTACGAGCATAAAGTTTACCCAAATTATCCTTTTCATTGTTGTGAACAAAGCATTTGCTTCCAAAGCATTTCAAATAGGATAAATTAGGCTTTCTTCCTTTAAGCAATTCGTAGGGAGTTTTATTAAGCATTTTCGGATCATAACATGGTTATAAATATGGCATGATGTGTTGAAGGCTTCGGCCCAAAAATTCTTTGGCACTTTACTACTCAAGAAAAGTAGCCAAACATAACGTGAAAAATTTTCAACAATCACACACAAAAAACGACTACCACCTCTACTTCTTATACGCATAGGACCACACAAATCAATATGAAGAAGTTCAAGAGGTTTTGAAGTACTAACAAACTTTTTGGATTTAAAGGAGGATCGAACTTGTTTTCCTTTAGCACAATCTTCACACAATTTATTAAGGTCGAATTTAATGTTAGGAATGTCATTTACTAGATCGAGTTTTCTAAGGGTGTTCAATGTTCTAGCGTTTACATGTCCTAATCTTTTATGCCAAAGCCATGAGTCGTTCTTTAAAGCGCTCATACAAGATAATGTTTAACTTGGCAAGGCACAAAGATTAGTCAAGTAAACGTCTCTAACACGTTTTCCTTCCAAAATAACTTCCCTTGTATTTCCATCTAGTACACGACATTCACTAGCACAAAACTCAACAATATTACCATTATCGTACAATTGAGATATGCTAAGAAGATTATGCTTCAAACCTTTGACAAGCAACACTTTGTCGACACAATGTGACGATGACTTACCAACCTTACCGATTGCAACAATTCACCTTTCTTATTATCGCCAAACGTCACGGTGCCACTTTTGTAGGCTTGTAGCGAGAGAAATTGGCTTTCACTTCCCGTCATATGACGAGAACATCCACTATCCAAGTACCAATTGTTGCGGCCTCTCACTAATGCCTATAAGAAATCAAACTTTTAGTTTAGGAACCCAAATAAATTTGGGCCCCTTTTTGTGAATCGCATCATTAATCAAGTCTTTTCGGATCCACATCTTTTTAACCACTTTGATGTTTTTATTAATGTCATTCCATCTCTTAGCACAACCATTAAACACATGACCGGTCTTGCCACAATAATTGCAA
>JAIUZE010018241.1:0-18549 GCA_022085475.1 Heliosperma pusillum
TAGTCCTATTAGAGAAGAGTGAGCCTTGGATGTTTATACAGAATCGGTCTTTTTTTTGGTTGATAACGATTTTGCGTAATTTTCGTTGACGGATCGATAAAGTTTATAAATATCTAAGCATATTATTCTTAGTTTAATAAAAGAATGAATAGCCTAAAGTGAGTGGAAAACGATTACATTGGCGGTGACTCATTCCAAAAGTCGGGTATTCGTGTTGTTTCGGGATTTAAGATGACTCGGGAATGATTTTAAATGATGTTCGGTCGGGATTAACGTTAAAAGTTATTCTTTAATTCCGAATAATTCAAAATATTATATTAAATTATCATAAATTCAAAATAACTTATAAAAATAAATCAAAAATATCTTTTTTTAAATAAATTTTCGTCTTCAAATTACAAGGCGAGTCGGAAAAGTCAACGAAAGTCAAAGTTGACTTAAAAACGGGATTCTCATGGAATCTCTCAAAAATTCCAAATACGAACTCGGAATTTCAAAATTCAACTGGAAACAATAAATTCCACTTTAAAACTTAAACAGGGTGAAAAGTATCCTTAAGATATTTTACTAGACAAATTGGGTACTTTTCGGGTTGTTACAGATAGCCTACAAGAACATCCATAGAGTTCTCGAGGAGAACTAGGGATACATTCTTGTGTTTGGTAGAGAAAATTTGATAATGTGGTAAAGGTTACACAAACCCAAATTTCCAAACTTATAAGGATTTATCCGAATCCTAGGCGTACCTTTGTTATAAATGAAGCGAATAACTAAAAGGATGATTGAAGAGTCAATCATTATAAATTCTACAAATAGAGACCTAGTACATTATGATGAGGATAAGGTGGTTTAAAAGGAACTAATGGTAGATCCTTACACCTAAATACCTATCAGTTATCATGATAACAAGTGGCAGTATCTTTCAAATTAAAGAGTCCAACACTAGATAGAGACTAGACATGTACATAGATGAATTCATGTTATTAGGAATAACGTTGGATGGAAGGAAAAGCAATTCACAAGGTTGGAATAAATGAATATATGGTATATTCACTACCCAAGCCTTTATTGCATTTAATAAGATCGTCATGAATTGTCATGGACGACATAAACTTTAGATTATATGATATGAAGCAATAACATTGTGTTGATTGTTCATATATGATAATCACATTTATCGTTTGAGTTTCTAAAACTTGTTTTGTGCTTTGTTAAATCCAAATGGGTTGTAGAGACAATTTTGAACCCCATTAAAGTGGACTGTATTAACATAGCATTGGCCCCTAGTCACTTATATGAGGTGACATCTCGAAGTGACTAGATTGTGGTGCGATTGATGGCAAGTTCAAGTGCCATAGGGTCATAGGGATGACCAATCGATCACATAGACGGACTGTAAGGGACAATCTGTCGGGCAGTGACCGCTTATAGAATTCTGGCAATTCTTGTAGCCTGGTCGTGGCAAGAGCTACTAGTATTCTTTTTTAGTCAATTCTTTGACTAAAGACTGTTCGCCTAAGGTGGCACAGTTTCAGAGTGACTTTGATTTATGCTCTACGACCTTCGTAACTGGGGTCAAATGGGCATCTTTTAGGTCATGATGAGCTGTGGCTATGCAAAGGGAATAGTGCGATAGGAATTGTCCACCCCTTGTCAGGGTTGTTTTAAATCTCAAGGCCACTCGAGGAGGAGTAAGCTGAAAATGCGTGGCCACGCTCGAAAGGTATCTATGGTAGATAATTCCGGTCAGACAGTTACTCTCCAGATCGAGGAAACCACTCTTGATATGATCAAATACAAGTACGACCTGCAAGACACCTTGCAATGAGTGGGAGATATTGTAATAGGACAAGAGAATTGGTGACGCACACTTGTCTCGGACAAGTGGGAGATTGTTGGAGTAAGTGTCCTCAACAATAGTACGATCACATAATTAAATCTCAATAATAAAGAATACAAAGGGATGATGAATATTATAGTCAACTGGTCAACATAAATCGGTAATGATTGGCTCAATTGAGTTTGACGTTACTGTCGTATGACGGTGGTGATCAGTTGATCCCTTGAGATCACACCTAAAGGACAATCCCCTAATCATGTACATTAATTAATTGTATAGTGATACAAATTAATTAATCCCTTAAAATGAACCAAGTTTAAATTGTGAGTGAGAAATATATCTTATTGTAATATGATTAAATAAGATTCATTTTGGTAATTTAATTGTTATATTACTAAGAATGCATTATGTTTATGAAACATTTGAGATAAGTGAAATTGGTCGATTATAATTACAAACTGTTGTAGATTATTTTAACCAAATATGAGAGGACCCATTTTATTTACATGTAATTATAAAATGTGACTTCAAATGTTAAGTCCAATTTTTGTTATGAAATTGCATTTAAATTAGTTAAATGTACATTTATAAGCCTAATTACATGTTACATGTCACATGTCACACTTGTGACAAATGACAAATTGCAAAAATAAAATGGACACCCATTTTATATGGGTACACCGGTTTTGTGGTGATGGTGGGTAGTTTTTAGTTTGTAATTTTATTCTAATTAAGAATTAGAACAAATGATTACTACAATGACCCATACACTCAACCTAACATTGTTAAGAACAATGTGAAAATGCCAACACCCCACCCATGTGGGTGTGTGTGTGTGACCGGTTTTGAGCAAGCCAAATAGGGCTTGTTTTTCCTCTTATTTATACAATACACTACCTCATATAATTCATTCATGCAAATTTCTTTACTTCTCTCTACATTCTCACACTAAAAGAAAGCTTAAGAAGCATCACATTTCTAGTTTTCATTTACTAATAATATTACTAAGTGTAGTAATTAGATTATTAGTTATTTAAGGGATCTACTATTTTATACTAGTGTAGTATTTTAAATAGTGATAAAAGGGGTAGTCTTGGGTGCATCTAATAGGAGTGTTCTAACACTTAGAACTTGGAAGTTCATCCCTAACATTATAAGCTCAAGAACAAAGTAGGAAGGAGTCCTATTTTGTGCCCATATTTGTCATAAGATCAATGTAAGGAAAAGTTCTTCTTATCTTTGTCATATTTTGTTATGCATGCATAAGATTTATTTAGTTTAAGAGTAAACTAAATGTATGATGATATTAGAAATGTCTAATATTGAGTTTAAGAAACTTACAAGTGACACGCATTAGCACCATGTACATAGCAAGTATGATCAATACAAGTCCACGGGATAAACATTTCCCTGAACCATACACGATAAACGTTTCGTATATGAAAGACTGATTTCCTCCCAGTAGGACGACGATAATAATACGGTCCTAGTGAAAGTCCATAGACCTTAATTAGACTCCTCTAATTAGTTACTAATTAACTTGTTAATTTAGTATTAAAAGATCTATGTAACATGCATGCAAATATAAAGGCATTATAAATAAAAGATTAGAAATTTCTTCACATTGAAATGGAAGTAAGAACAATAACTTATTATTGTCTTAGGAATTTCTACCAAGCTTGGAATGATCCTCCAAAACCCAAATCTTCAAAATAGAAGATCTCCTTGTAGTAGCACCCAAGATGATACCAAAAGTTCAAATAATATTAACTAGATATTATAAGAACTAACCCTTATATAATAATACTTTTGTGTTACTACTCCTTAGTGAACACCAAGAAAATAACACTAACAATTAGTAGTTTACTAGTATTATTTTTAGAGAGAGGCAGAGAGATATGTTAGGTTTTGAATATGTTTTGTACAAGTGAATAAAATGAACAAAAATTGCTCATTTTATGAGCACATGTGCCGGCCACATATGAGTGATGGTGAGGTTGAGTGTTTCTTTTCTTTGCATGCTTAATCATTACTACTTGGTAAGAGAAAAAGCAAGTTTAGAAAAGAACAAAGTGTGTTTTATTGGCAAGACAAAAAGGAATCAAATCATTGCCTTTTTGCTCACCCTAAAAGCGGTGCACTTGTGACAAAATGGTCCATTTTGATTTTTTGATATTTGTCCCACAAATACATATAATCATATGCTTAATTATCTAATATAATTAAGTGTTAATTTGATCATATAACAATTATGTGACTCAAATTAATAATTATTATACACTCAACTATTGTGACAACCCTCGCGAATGCGGAAATAAAACATACAAGCATGTGATTTAATTAGCGGAAAATACGATGTTTTTAAAACTTTTTACATGCAAGATAGAAATACGAGGAATGTCAAATAAATACAAACTAAAATAGAATATACTACAAAGAGACGTAGTCTCTCAAAATGCTATCAAATATCAAAGTTATTAGCAAACTAGCTAAACAACGTCTAGAGGTGATTCATCCAGGCCAACGCCCGCTAGCTCACACCCGAACCCAAAATACCACAAGCAAAAAGCCATCCAATCAAGCAACATGTTCATCCATGAAAAACATGAACGCCACAGTCAGTGGGGAGTTACTCCGGGTTCTCCCAGCCATATCACATTAAACGTACATAAACGGAAATACAAAAGTAGAAGCATGCATATATAGATATACATATGAAGTACGAGAAAGGATAAATAGGCAATTCAATATATATGGATATTGATACATGAAGTACAAAACCGTAACCATCATATTATAGAAAGACTCGGGGAAGACACCCTTAGGCAACTATATACTCACTAGGGCTTAGATCTCACCGTTAGCGGCATATACTTGATAAGATAGAGACTCGACATATAAACCACGTCAATCATCTATTTCATGCAAGAGTCCTACTCAATGTTCACGTACAAATCAACTTACAAACAACCATCCAATCATACGAATATAACACATATTCTTTCACGGTAAATGACACGCACTAGCATCATGTACAATAGCAAGACAAGTCAATGGAAGTCCACAGGATAAGACGTTTCCCTGAACCGTATACGATAAGACGTTTCGTATACTCATGACCGAGACAAACAAGTTCACGGGATAAGACGTTTCCCGGAACCATGTACGATAAGACGTTTCGTACACACAAGACTCTAATCCTCTCGGTAGGACGACGATAATAATACGGTCCTAGTCTAAACCTGGCCAGACTCTCGGAATAAGACGTGTTCCGATTCGAGATGCGGTAAGAAGTTCCACATCCAAGACTGGATCATACAAAGACGTCGAGTACCCCAAATTCGGCTAAACCACACGAAAGAGGCGGAAAGAGATCTATAGTCAAAAGTCAAGCTAGTACACTACATGCAATGACACAACCTCGCAAGGATACAACATTTGACGGTTGGGTCGATCAACGCATTGCGTTCGCCTCCTAACAACGTCGTCATATCCCCACTAACAAATGCACAAAGGCATCACGGTTACAGTTCACCGCTCCGACATTTAAGTCTAACGGTTATAAAGTATGACCGGGGAATGAGAGTTCAAAACACTGAACAATTAGTGCTCACATCAAATACATAAGGTAAAACCGACTCAAAGGGGAACACATCAAAAGCCGTCACCAACATGAGAATAGGGAATTATATGAATTTAACTATGATAAAAATGAATCAATACATGATACATAAGCATTAGACTAAGTTTATGAAGTATAATAAATAAGAAACATAGATCCCCTCTCCAAAACAACGTCTTTGGAAACCAACTAAAAACAAGGGTGCACTTCAAACGGTCATAACTAGAGTTCTAGACATCCAAATGCATAAATTACAAATGGAGGTGATAGCTTATCCTCTTACGGTTCCAACGGGATGTCACAAGCCCAAAACAAGCAAGTAACGAAGGAGATATGATCAATTTACAAAAAGGGGTCAGTGCAGGAAAACTGCAGTCGACTTGGAAAACTGGCAGCAAGAAACGCTTTCTATCATTACAAATCATCAATTCTCATATCAATTATCAATTTCACTATTTCATTAAGGCATAACCCAACATCATCTATCATTACACAATCATCAATTCTCATATCAATTATCAATTATCAACAACCATCATCAACAACACAATTCCTAAGATTACTAACCTTATTTTAAAAATGATTTCTAACATAGAAAACACATAAAACACGTAAATGATATCGAGTAACCCTTCACCGTTACCTTTTTGCGTCTTTAAACGGTTTCTATGTTTACCTCCACTAGATAGTAATCTTTGTCGGGGTCTAGAAAGTCTCCACCAAAACAAAGACGACAAAAGATGAATATAATTCACCTTTGAGAAAGGCGGATACATTGAAAAGCGATAAAGACGGTAATTTAATTACCAATACGCATAGAGGAAGATGAGAGGGAAGGAATAAGACGAACCTTAGTGAATTTGAGCAAGAAATGAAGGCGTAGGATCGATATTAAGACTTGAGCAAATATGGAGGCTAGGTTTTGGTGGTTTGTATGAGGAAGAAGAAGAAGAAGATTGAATGAGGGAGTTAGGGTTGTGAGGGAGTATATGAAGGAGTAAGTGGAAAAAGTCAAGGAAAAAGTCAATAACGTCTTAAGACGTAATTTACTCGGAATCTCGCGCAAAGTCCGAAAACGAACTCGGAAATTCTAAATTAGACACCGAAAATTAAATTCTAAACTAAAACTAAATTTCGCTGAAAAGTATCCGTATAATATTTTTAAATTACAAATAGGGTACATTTGCAGGTGTAGATAACAAAAGTATCGTCCTTTTACAAATAGGGTACATTCGCTGAAAAAGTTTCGTCCTCGAAACTTGAGAGTAGATAACAAAATTATCAAAGACAAGAATCGGTTTACAAAATCAACGCGAAAGCTTTTACAAGGGAAAACATTTATGAAATGATGTTCTTCTCGAAACGGTTTAAGGAAATTTTTTATAAGTGCGAAACTTTATTTACGAATCACAAGAGTACCCGTCGCGAATGAGTACTCTAGTTATCCAAATCAAATCATTGTCGAAATAGTGAAATCGAAAATCAAACAAGCGTTAGTAAGTGCAGGACTAGTCACCAGACGTCTCCAATAATAAGTCCAAACATCCAACCAAACGCAAAATCCAAATATAAAAGCAACAGAAATCTATTTTCTCCAAAAACAAGGTACAAAATTTATCTTTGGACTTCTTTGAAAAGTTAATTTAGAAATACAATATGTAAATTCGAAGGTTTTCTCAAAGATAAAATCAAAATAAGAAGACATTACACGTACATAGAGCGACTCGCACATCTCACACACAATTCAGGGTAACAAAATATATACAAAACACGCAAAAACAAAACAAATCGAACTCTTAGGGATAGGAAGATCACGATGAGTCGGCAGGAAGATCTACAAGAATTCGACATCACTTACTCTACTAATAAACCAAATCCTCAAGAGAATACAATTTACCCAATTTGCAACTCATCATTTTCAATCATCAGAATTCCTACAAAAATATTCCATAATCACGAGATTTCAAGCCAATGACCTAATTATTCAGATCCATTTAGTATCTATTGAAGTCCATCGGCACGGTAGACTCCACAACTAAAAATCCACATGAAAGATTCATTACATACTCTAATCTTCTTAGTTTCATCAAAACCCTTACTAGAAACCACCAACAAAATATTTATATCTAGGGAAACATGATCGCTAATAACCACAAGGTAAAGGAGACTTACCATGAAAATCCCTTGATTCAATTTACTTCAAACTCATTATCCTAAATTTACAATGAACTTTCTCATCCTCGAAAGTCAAAACACAATCAAAGCAACAAACATAATTATCTAAGATTCAACTAGCCTCATCCAAAGTCTCACAACAAGGGAAAATCCACAATCCATTATCGCTTATAATGATTCTTTAATACGCCATAACATCCTTAATTCAATCATTACTACGCTCGAAGCCTCAAATATAAATAGTCACATTAGCAAACTATGGTGGTTACTAATCCTCAAGATAAATGGGTTCACCATTCTAACTCTATAATCCATAACAAGTGAGGACTCACTATCCAAAGCTTGCAACGAACATTTCTCAATCTCAAACTACAATTCCTTAAGAATAAAAGAGAATTACTAATTCCAAACCACAAATGGCCAATTACTTGGCAATCAGACAACCATTCAAATCATCTAGTTCATTTAAAACTCAATATGAATAGATTTTCACTTACGACAATACTCTTCGAACCTTGGGTACCGGCTTAATTACCCTAGAGCAAAGTCTCTTTTAGAATCCACCAATTAGAGACATCCATTTCCCAAATGACATACCAAGCAACCGTTATAATACCCAACAACAACGAACTATTATCATGATCAACTCAATTCTCAAAATAGCAATACAATACCAAGCTCCAAATCTAAAACTACTAAGAGAGGATACATTATCACTATTAGGATTCATCCTAGAGCTTAAGTCCTATTTCCCATGATGAAATACAACATGAAATTTGCTCAATCCAAGGACACATATTCTAACTAAAGAATCCCAAATTACATAACGCTTATTCTCTGAGCCTTACAAACGGAATATCCAATCCACTAGAGAAAAGATGAAGGAGCAACGAGATAGAAAAAGATAAGGAATCTCAAGGAGAACACGGGAATAAATAAGGCACGAGATTACAAGAGAGGAGTGCTGAAAATAACGAGGTTAAGGAAGAGACAAAGCAGATAGTAGAGTTATGAAGATATCTGAGTAAGAAAGAAGATACGAGCATGCGATTTCTTAAAGATCAATCTTGACAAAAACATTCAAGAATGGAAATGAAAAGGGACAATGGCACGAGTAAAGGTTTAAGGTTTAATCCACAAAATTTCTCGTTTCAAACCTAGGGTGATAGCAAAGCAAGTCATCCCGATAATAAAGGTCAATCAAGGGACCAAGGTACCACAAATCATCAAAGTAGGGTACGCCTAAATTAGACTACAACCCAATTCATCCATCCTTTCATATCACACGGATTCCCAAATGCGGAATTGCAACTCAAGCATAGTAACATTCCTTTAGCTCAAATATTTAACACAACCTCAAAGGTTTCTTTAACTGAAGGACTACCAAATACTCCCTAATACTCGGTCATTTTCAACTCATATAGCCCACGAGTTCATTATTAACAAAGTACAAACTCAAGTCAAACATCATCATTAACGTCCCAAGGTATATCCATCATAGCTCACATCATCGAATCTCGCTCATATCTATAATCCTCAAGTAATATGTGTAACACCCGCAAATGTATCCTATTTTTCTATTAAAAATATTATATGGATACTTTTCAGCGAAATTTAGTTTTAGTCGTAAATTAAATTTTCCGTGACTAAGATAGAATTTCCGAGTTCGTATTTGGACTTTACGCGAGATTCCGAGTGAGTTACGCCTTAAGGCGCTTATGGGCTTTTTCCCATGTTTTTCTACTTACTCCCTTATGCTCCCCTTTTCCCTCATCTTTTTCCACTTACTTTTTCTCCTTCTTCTTCATCCTATAAACAAAACCCTAAACCCATTTTCAATCAAACTCAAACTCCTCACTACTCATCCATTTCTTGCTCAAATCCGTTGATTTCCGTCCTAATCTTCCGCTCTCATTGTCCTCTACCTTAATTGGTAATAAAATTTCCGTCTTTCTAGCTTTTCAATTTATCCGTCTTTCTCAAAGGTGAATTATATTCATCTTTTGTCATCTTTGTTTAGGTGGAGACCTCCAAGACCCCGATAAGGATTACTATCTAGTGGAGGAAGGCTTAGAAATTGATTGAAGACGCGTAAAGGTAACGGTGAAGGGTTACTCGATATCATTTACGTGTTTTACATGATTTCTATGATAGAATTCGTATTTAGAATACGATTAGAAAGCTTAGGATTTGTATTGTTGATAATGATTGTTGTTAGTTGATGATTTTTAATGATGATTATTTATTGTTGATAGTTAATAGAAGTGAATTATGAAAATTGAAAATGATTGAATGTGTAATGAAGGCTCTCGGGTGAACTGGGGTTCCCAGCCGGGTGACCGGCCGCCGGTCTGCCCACCGGCTGGGAACACATCAGAATGACTTTGATTTTGTGTGTATTGGTGCTCCTGGCCGGGTGCCCGGCCGCCGGCTTCCAGACCGGCCTGGAACACACTGCCCTTTTCTTTGTGATTTTTGGTTTTGGCTTGATGCGCATGCAGGGGTACCGGCCGCCGGTCCTCTGACCGGCCGGCAACACGGCTGTATATTTTTCTTATAATTTCTAAAACTCGTAATTTATAATACTTCGCATGATTCGTTTATCGTATAATTTTACGTAGTGACTTATAATATTAATGTTTTGAATATATGATATTTCATTTGCTTGTATCACATGTTTTGTGACGGTTTTTGGTATGTCCCACTTTGAGACGGTTTTTACAAATGTTACGGTTTTAGCACTATTTTGTTATGTGCTTTGTATTCTCATTTCCTTGGCTACGTCCACGTTCGTAAGGCTGGAACGTCGGAACGGGGATGTATCCTACTGCTTAAATGCATGTGTTAGTGGGCATTCGACGACGTTGTTGGGAGGCGAATGCATTACGTTGATCGACCCGGCCGTCAAATGTTGTGTACTTGCGAGGTGGTGTTATTTGCATGTAGCGTACAGCTTGTTATGAGGCTTGTGCTCTTTTCCGCCTCTTTCGTGAATTGTATCTACCGAATTTGGGGTACTCGGCGTCTTTGATTGACCGAGTCTTGGATGCAAAACGTTTATCGCATGTCGAACCGGAAAATGTGATTTCGAGATTCTGGCCAGATTTAGACTAGGACCGGGTATTTATATCGTCGTCCTACCGGAGGAAATTAGTCCACATATACGAATTGTGGTCGTGTATGCGTTCAGGGAAATGTTTATCTCGTGGATGCCTTTTAATCATACTTGCCATGTACACGGTGCTAGTGCGTTTCATTTACCGTGAGAGATGTCGACTTTGTGTCGTTGTGTGTGGATGCATGGTTACATGATTGATTATTCATGATCATTGCATGACTTGGCATGGTTTGTTTGTCGAGTCTCAATCTTATCAAACTTATACCGCTAACGGTGAGATGCATGCCCTAGTGAGCGTATTCGGTTGTCTAAGAGTGTTTTCCCCGAGTCTTTGTATAACATGACGGATTCGGATTTGTATTCCATATGCTCTTATCATTACATATTGAATTGCCTATCTATTCTTATCGTATCTCACATGTATATCTATATATGCCTGCTTCTACTTTTGTATTTCCTTTTATGTACGTTTACTGTGATATGGCTGGGAGAACCCGGAGTTACTCCCCACTGACTGTGGCGTTCATGTTTTTCATGGATGAACAGGTTGCTGGTTTGGATGGCATTTTGTTTGATATTTTGGGTTCGGGTGTGAGCTAGCGGGCGTTGTCCCTGGAAGTTTCACCTCTAGACGATATTTTAGCTAGTTGCTAATTACTTTGACATTTATACCATTTTGAGAGACTTCGTCTCTTTGTCGTATTTCATACTTTAGTTTGTAATATTTGACACTCCTCGTATACTTCTTCTTGCATGTGTAAAAGCTTTAAAAACTTCATATTTTCGCTATATAATTCACATACTTGTATGTTTTATATTTCCGCATTCGCGAGGGTTGTCACAGTTGGTATGAGAGCTTAAACGCTCCCGACGCACACACGTGAACCCTAAACTTAAACTACTTGACCTTGAAATAATAAATGAGAGATGGGTAGACTTAAGGACCTAAGGTGGTAGTCTTTGGTGTACTTGATGTTTGTTAGGTTCTAACTTGTTTGTTGATTGTGTTGAGTGATGTTATGTTTGTTTGTATCTACCATTTTGAGGTGGATCATGTGTTACCTAGAAGAAGTATCCTTTACCGAAGATTGAAGATTGACAAGCCTAATTGAAGTATATTTCTTCATCATCGATGATTTCTCTCGTCCTTAATGTATCATGCTCTCTTTCTTCTATCTAAGTGCTTCTTTCTCTTCCAACTTGTTTACCTCTTGGAAATTACTCTTGATAGTTTCCTCCATCTTACCATTGGTATCCTTACCTTCCTCTTGTAACATTTTTGTGGATGCCATACCCTTTTGGTTGTGGCATATTATACTTGGTCGGAAGAATTTTGGACTTTGTGAAATGTTAGTGTTGGTTAGAATGAATTTGGAAATTTGAGGTAAATGGTGTAGATCTAAGTTCACCCTATATTGATGATTGGTCGTATCTATGAGGAAAGGTGGTAAGATAAGTATGATGATTTTAATGCTTGATGCTTGCCATGACTCATGTGTGAATAATTCGTGGTATTTGATGGTGTAAAGTTGGATGAGTTGGCTAAGACTTCTTAACCCATTAGCGATTTAATATTTTGTATTTAGGAGTTTGAATGATGCCTTGAGATGTGAAATGCCCTTGAGACTAAGTGGCTTCCTATGATTTCCGAGTGTATATTCTTGGGTATATGCTTGGTGGAAAAGTGCTTGGCTAGAATTTTTGGATTTAAAAATATGATCTTATATCATGGTATCAGAGAGTTGGTTTAGGTAGTAAGTCGTCATGATAGATTAAACCATGTTACTTAAGGATTATGGACATAAGGGTAATCTGATTAGATTGGCTATGACGGTGATGCCTTATGATGTTGATAATGACGTTTTATTCTGTGTTCTACCTTGTGGGCCATAGGAGTTGAAAAGAGATTACTATGGAGAATTCCTTATTAGTTCTTCGGTTTTGAAACCTTTGGGAGTGTGTCAAATTTTGGAGTTGAGAGAATGTTACTATGCTTGAGTTGCAACTCCGCAATTGGGAATCCGTGTTATATGAAGGGATGAATAAATTGGGTTGTAATCGATTTGTTAAATCTAGGTGTACCTTACTTTGATGATTTGTAGTACGATGGTCCCTTGTAAGAGACCTTTGTAATCGGGATGAGTTGCTTTGCTATCACCCTGAGTCTGAAAGGAGAAATTTTGTGGATTAAACTTTAAACCTTTACTCGTACCATTATCCCTTTCCATTTCCTTTCATGCAAGTTCCTACTAAACCTGATTCCTAGGAAAATGTTTTCTCTTATCTTTTCCTTTGCCTGGCTATCTTCATAGCTATATCTATCCAATATCTAGCTTTTGGCTCCCTGCCTCTAGCGTCCCTCTAATTTTTGTCCGATCTTATCGCGTTCGTGTTTCCCTTGAAATTTCCTATCGTTTCCAGTTTCATGGTGACATTGTCTTTCCTCTGGTGAGATAGCTGGGGTTGTTAGCTAGCTTCGTGTTGATTTTGAACATGAATAGGATTGGGATTTAAACCTTAGGATGAATCTGTTGGTGGTATTGTACTCTCTTGGTGGCTTCATTTATTGAGCTTGCTAGTGTAGTGCTATTTTGGGAATCAAGTTGAGCGAGATGATATTCGTTGTTGTTGAGTATTATATCAGTTGCTTGGGATATCATTTGGGAATTGGATGTCTCTAATTGATGGATTCTAAAAGAGACTTTACTTTAGGGTAATTAAGCCGATAACTAAAGTTTGAGGAATATTGTCATAAATGAAAATCGATTCGTTTTGAGTTTTAGATGAGCTAGATGATTTGAATGGTTGTCTGTTTGCCAAGTGATTGGCCATTTGTGGTTGGAATTAGTAATTTTCTTTTATTCTTAAGGAATCATAGTTTGAGATGGAGAAATATTCGTTGCAAGCTTTGGATAGTGAGTGCTCAGTTGTTATGGATTATAGAGTTAGAATGGTGAACCGATTTACCTTGAGGGTTGGTAACCACCATGGTTTGCTAATGTGACTATTTATATTTGAGGCTTCGAGCGTAGTAATGATCGAATTAAGGATGTTATGGCATATTAAAGAGTCATTATAATCGATATTGGACTGTGGATTTTCCCTTGTCGTGAGACTTTGGATGAGGCTAGTTGGATCTTAGATAATTGTGTTTGTTGCGTTGATTCTGTTTTGACTTTCGAGGATGAGAAATTTCATTGTAAATTTAGGATAATGAGTTTTGGAATAAATTGGATCAGAGGATTTTATGGTAAGGACCGTTCACTTTGTGGTTGTTAGTAGATATGGTCCCCTAAGATGAGATTTCTTTGGTTAGTGGTCTCAGATAGAGTACGATGAATCTAAGGATTTTATAGTACGTTAAAGGACCTCGAACCTATCATTAAAATACCCCTAGAGAGGGATAAGGCTAAGCGGAGCGAAAAGGGTTTTCCATGAGATGGGAAATGAAACCTATTAGCCCCACACGAGGTTTGTGAATAAGTGATTGTCTGATAATGAGCAAGGAATACCCGTCTTTCTGCTAAACAAGATGTATTGAACTCATAATTCATTAGATACTTTTTATGAATGTCAACTAAGTATCGTAAGTAAATTGCTCCCGGTTGTTCAATCATTTGATAACCAGAGTCATTCTTTAATAAACGATCACTATGAGTCAGACTCAATAGAATTTGATCAATCCTTTTTTCTGTCGTTAAAGTGGAGAACTGAACCAAAAATGCTCTTTCTTCTTCATCAATCGAATCACTAGTCGATGCTAATTAGGTTTGAATGGTTATGTTGATGACTTGAGGTCTCGTGGTTATGAAGGATTTTAGTAGAAATCAAATGACTGAAATGTTGAGGTGTAACTTGGGTAAATTACATCCTCTTGAGGATTAGAGTATCAGTAGGGTTAGTGCTATCGAATTCTTGTAGACTTTCGTGCCGATTTTATCGTGATCTTCCTATCCCTAAGAGTTCGATTTGTTTCATTTTTGCGTGTTTTGTATCTATTTTGTTGCCCTGAATTGTGTGTGAGATGTGCAAGTCGCTCTATGTACGTGTTATGTCTTGTTATTTTGATTTTATCTTTGAGAAAATCTTCGAATTTCCATATTGTATTTCTAATTTAACTTTTCAAAGAAGTCTAAAGATGGACTTTGTATTCTCTTTTTGGAGAAAATAGATTTCTTTCGCTTTTATATTTGGATTTTGTGTTTTGTTGGATGTTTGGACTTGTTATTGGAGACGTCTGGTGACTAGTCCTACACTTACTAACGCTTGTTTGATTTTCGATTTCACTATTTCGACATTAATTTGATCTAGATAATTAGAGTTCTCGTTCGCGACGGGCACTCTTGAGATCTGTAAATAAAGTTTCGCACTTATGAAAAATTTCTTTAAACCATTTTCGAGACGAACCTCGTTTCATAAATATTTCCCTTATAAAAGTTTTCGTATTAATTTTGAAAACCGATTCTTGTCCTTGATACTTTTGTTTTCTACTCTCAAGTTTCGAGGACGAAACTTTTTAAAAGGTGGGGTGATTGTAACACCCGCAAATGTATCCTATTTTTATATTAAAAATATTATATGGATACTTTTCAGCGAAATTTAGTTTTAGTCGTAAATTAAGTTTTCCGTGTCTAATATAGAATTTCCGAGTTCGTATTTGGACTTTACGCGAGATTCCGAGTGAGTTACGCCTTAAGGCGCTTATGGGATTTTTCCCATGTTTTTCTACATACTCCCTTATGCTCCCCTTTTCCCTCATCTTTTTCCACTTACTTCTTCTCCTTCTTATTCATCATGTAAACAAAACCCTAAACCCATTTTCAATCAAACTCAAACTCCTCACTACTCATCCATTTCTTGCTCAAATCCGTTGATTTCCGTCTTAATCTTCCGCTCTCATTGTCCTCTACCTTAATTGGTAATAAAATTTCCGTCTTTCTCGCTTTTCAATTTATCCGTCTTTCTCAAAGGTGAGTTATATTCATCTTTTGTCGTCTTTGTTTAGGTGGAGACCTCCAAGATCCCGATAAGGATTACTATCTAGTGGAGGAAGGCTTAGAAATCTATTGAAGACGCGTAAAGGTAACGGTGAAGGGTTGCTCGATATCATTTACGTGTTTTACATGATTTCTATGATAGAATTCGTATTTAGAATACGATTAGAAAGCTTAGGATTTGTATTTTTGATAATGATTGTTGTTAGTTGATGAGTTTTGATGATGATTATTGATTGTTGATAGTTAATAGAAGTGAATTATGAAAATTGAAAATGATTGAATGTGTAATGAAGGCTCTCGGGTGAACTGGGGTTCCCAGCCGGGTGACCGGCCGCCGGTCTGCCCACCGGCTGGGAGCACATCAGAATGACTTTGATTTTGTGTGTATTGGTGCTCCTGGCCGGGTGCCCGGCCGCCGGCCCCCAGACCGGCCTATAACACCCTGCCCTTTTCTTTGTGATTTTTGGTTTTGGCATGATGCGCATGCCGGGGTACCGGCCGTCGGTCCTCTGACCGGCCGGCAACACGGCTGTGTATTTTTCTTATAATTTCTAAAACTCGTAATTTATAATAGTTCGCATGATTCGTTTATCGTATAATTTTACGTAGTGACTTATAATATTAATGTTTTGAATATCTGATATTTCATTCGCTTGTATCACATGTTTTGTAACGGTTTTTGGTATGTCCCACTTTGAGTCGGTTTTTACAAATGTTACGGTTTGAATACAAGAATAAATAAGGCACGAGATTACAAGAGAGGAGCGCTGAAAATAACGAGGTCAAGGAAGAGACAAAGCAGATGGTCATTTTCTTGGCTACCTCCACGTTCGTAAGGCTGGAATGTCGGAACGGGGATGTATCCTACTGCTTAAATGCATGTGTTAGTGGGCATACGACGACGTTGTTGGGAGGCGAACGCATTACGTTGATCGACCCGGCCGTCAAATGTTGTGTACTTGCGAGGTGGTGTTATTTGCATGTAGCGTACCGCTTGTTATGAGGCTTGTGCTATTTTCCGCCTCTTTCGTGAATTGTATCTACCGAATTTGAGGTACTCGGCGTCTTTGATTGACCGAGTCTTGGATGCGAAACGTTTATCGCATGTCGAACCGGAAAATGTGATTTCAGGATTCTGGCCAGATTTGGACTAGGACCGGGTATTTATATCGTCGTCCTACCGGAGGAAATTAGTCCACATATACGAAATGTGATCGTGTATGCCTTCAGAGAAATGTTTATCTCGTGGAGGCCTTTTAATCATACTTGCCATGTACACGGTGCTAGTGCGTTTCATTTACCGTGAGAGATGTCGTCTTTGTGTCGTTCTGTGTGGATGCGTGGTTACATGATTGATTATTCATGATCATTGCATGACTTGGCATGGTTTGTTTGTCGAATCTCAATCTTATCAAACTTATGAAAGTCCATAGACCTTAATTAGACTCTTCTAATTTGTTGCTAAATTACTTGTTAATTTAGTATTTAATGATCTATGTAACATGCATGCAAATATAAAGACATTTATATAAAAGAAGAAATTTCCTCACATTGATATGGAAATATATGGGCACAACAAGAACTCCTTCTTGTTGTTCCCCTTGAGCCTACAAAATATGGATTAACACAAGTAATCTCCAAAGTAGAAGATCTCCTCTAAGTTGCACCAAGATGAACCCAAATAATCTACCCTTATTATTAACTAGATAATAAGATAGATATTATACTACTAATATTAGAATATATTACTACACTAGTAATACTTAGGAAATATTAGTATATGAGTGTTTTTAGTGAGAGGAAGAATTTTAGAGAGAAGTGTAAAAATTGCACAAAATGAAGTAATAGAAAAATGAACACAATTGCTCATTTTAAAGCCATTTGGCCGGACCACTTAGTCCATAAAGGACTCTTATTTTGTTTAATTTGATCACATGCATTAGAGTGGAGTGTTGTAGTATAAGTGATGATTATTTCTACTTGAAATGTCACTTTCAATTTGTAACTAAAGAGTATAAACAAGAACAACAATCATCACCTTTGTAACTACAATATAACCGGCCATTATGGCCTAGTTTGATCCATATTGATTTTTGATATTTGTCTCACAAATACTTATTGATCATATGGTTAATTATCTGGTATAATTAAGTGTTAATTTGATCATATAACAATTATATGACTCAATTAAATAAATAATATGTACTTAACCTTTTAAGTAATATTTTACCATTATATCAATATATAATGGGTCCCACAATGCTTAGTTAATTTATTTTACAACTCCTTGTAAATATAATTAACTAATTACCTCTATCTCAAAACCTCAACTAATTTAGTAATTTAACGATTAATTACTAAGTTAATCTTATTTAATCGTATTAAAATAAGATATAAATTTATTAGTCAATTATCGCATAATTGAAAAATAAGCTTAATCGAATTTGAGTTCTTAACTCAATTTCTAACAATTAACTCTCGTACATATCGAATATATGTAATGTACTAATTAACTGTATCGTATACAAATAATTAATTACTATTTGGATTTCATCCTTTAGGTGTGACCGAAAGGGATCAGTTGATCACCGCCGTCAAACGACAATAACGTCAAACTCTAGTCAGCCAACCGTTATTGATTTACGTTAATCAACTGACTAATCATATAATATAGTCAATAAATATCCCATTATATTCCTTATAAGATTTTCATGTGGGCGCACAATTTTGAGGACACCGACTCCAACACTCTCCCCCTTGTCGACACAAGTGTGTGTCACCATTCTCTTTTCTCCTT
>JAIUZE010018242.1:0-15725 GCA_022085475.1 Heliosperma pusillum
AATTCCGAATAAATTCAAAATAATTATATTAAATTATCATAAATCCTAATAAATCTTAATAAAAATAAATTAAAAATATTATTTTTTTAAATAAAATTTCGGTCTTCAAAAATTACAAGGCGAGTCGGAAAAAGTCAACGAAAGTCAAAGTCGACTTAAAAGTCAAGAAAAGTCAAAGATGACTTAAAAGTCAAGAAAAGTTTATGACGACTTAAAAGTCAAGAAAAGTCAATGGCGACTTTAAAAAGTCAAGAAAAGTCAAAGACGACTTAAAAGTCAAGAAAAGTCAAAGATGACTAAAAACGGGATTTTCATGAAATCTCTCAGAAATTCCAAATACGAACTCGGAATTTCAAAATACGACTCGAAACAATAAATTCTATTTTAAAAACTTAACCTTGCTGAAAAGTATCCTTAAGAAATTTTACTAGAAAAATTGGGTACTTTTCGGGTTGTTACACAAACGCTCACCCAGGTACCACACGGGTCCCATGGGTGTCCTCAACAAAAACCAACTAGAATTCCTAGGACGCAAGACCTTGGCAACAAAGCCGGAGCATCCTGGTAGTCCCCCCCAAGGTCTGGGCACCCACTAGAATATGGATATAAGGAGGTCATTCCTATGATCAATTCAAAAAAAACGAAAGGGTCGTTCTTACGATCATTTCTAAAAGACGGAAAAGAAGGAATCAGAGGTACTTACGTGATCCAACAGCAGGGCATTCACGCCCCTCCGACATATATCGTAAGAAGAACGTTGGCTCTTACTCACGACTAGGTATGCCCTCGGCTCCGGCTCCGTCCTCTTGGGCGCAAAGCCCGGAAAGTAGGAGTACACTCACGCTTGCAGACAAGATAACAATCATTCAATACAAAATGAAATATCGATCTTTCGAACAAAAAAAAATATTGATCCTTCAATAAATGAATGCAAAATGAAAGGTGCATACCTCCAACAAGAGCCCAGGACCAACAATAGCAGGAGAAGTCCCCTTCTCCATCAAGTCTGGTCTGACCATGGCCCTCATGTAACGGGTGAGGACCGAAAAGCCAAGAGTACCCCAGTCCCACCGACCTAGGCTAATCAGGACAATCAGAAAAGAAAGAAGCTTCGTCGACAGCCTCTCCCCCTTGTCTCCGAAATAGATCGAAGACAAGAACCAGCACAGCCAGAGTTGAGCTCTCTACTCAGTTGTACAAGGAGGAGGAGGTACCATCTCCCCACCTATTATCACTCTCGTCGGAGTCCTACCAGCAAAGTAGTCTCTGACGTAAGTGCTCGGAACTAACCCGGGAATGGTAGCTGCCCCCGCCGGCAGGTTTCAGCCAACCAAACTCCTTGCCTCTTCCGAGTCAACCCTCATGGCCTTGATCATCCTCTATGCCGGGACCCGAAATTATGCCGTAGTCCTCCAAGGTAACCCCAACCTCCCCGAAAAGCATGTGAAAGGTCGAGGTCGTATCCGAATACCAATCATGAAAGGCTCGAATCAGGTTAAGGTTAGCCGAAATCTTCCTCGCCTTGATCATCCTCTATGCCGGGACCAGGTCTCCAAAGGCTCCTGCCTCGATGAGAGCCCTCTCCTCCTCTGCCAACCTCTCGTAGGCCTCCATCATGGTCGTGTAGCTGGAAAAAGACCTTGTGTTCTCGGCCTCCTGCATCAATTCAAATAAAAAAAACATTATCATTAATATTTTATGAACGAGAAATAAAATGGCAAACGAACACGAGAAATGTCGAACAATAACTTACCATGCTCCGTGTTGTCCGGTAAGACAGATGGCTCTCCGCTGCCCAAATGAGATGTCTAGAATCCAATTTCTCGGCCCACTCGGGTATACCCAACAACTGGCATGCACCTCATCCTGTATTGGCCCTCCTCGGGACCTCCTCGGCCTCATCAAAAACTCCAATCGATACCTCTTCTCCCACGCGGGAAGAAGAAGGCTCAGGGTCTACATCCATAGGGGCTTCCGCCGCATTGTAAGGAATATCACCTGCAAAACCGAAGTTATTTCAAGTCGTTTTAAGCAATTCAAGCATTTTCAAGCTCTAAAAGGAAGTTTTTTCCGACCATCTTCGCCCATTTCTTCCGAAACCCGACCACACATGTAAATGTAAGGTCAAGTCTAGTATATTCAAAGCTTAGTCACGGGTTTGAGTCGAAAATTCGACAGCGTTTCGCTATAGTAGCGGTTATGCCCTAGAAAAGCGTCCTGCAGAAGTCGCCGCAAATAAAAATTCTAACACCACAATAAGTTTACCCATTACACAAGAGTTCCAGAACACCAAATTTCATAAAATATGGACAATCCTAAAGGGGTTTTCAAGATGATTTTCAAATCACCAGAGTGACAGTCTCATTTGTTCAAAATTTGACAAAACCGTAAAAGGAATACATGGTTATGTTTCTAACAAGGCCAATTATTCATTTCTACTATCAACTTTAAGCATACAAATCAAATGGAGGCAAACCCCAAATTTTCGACATTTTCAAAGGGAAGAACCTTAATTTCAAACTCTAAATCAAACAAAATTAGAAGTTTAAAGTAAAAGATAAGATACATACCTCAATTAGTCATGCTTTATGACTTGGATTGATCAAATTTTGACGGAATTTGGTTGGAATTTGAGAGGGTTTCGAGTGTTTTTGTGTTTTGAAATAATGAGGAAGAGTTTGTTTGTCGCGCTTTTACTCGGACAGGGACGAGCTCAGAAAAGGACGCAGGATTCCATTTCAATTTGAAAATTCGTTAAAACATTGTTATTTGTGAGCCCAAAACTTGTGCGCCTCTTCTCCAACGTCTTATTTCACAAACTTGGTTCTTTTTCAACACCCGCGCTTTGACAGGCTTCAGAACCGTCACATGACGTTATCATACCAGCAGGTACCCACCTTTCGGACATACAATCTGTGGGCCCGTCTTTTATCACCAGAATTATTCCCGCCACATTGGGGCAGATTCCAGGTATGATCCAATCCTGACAGAGTCTTCCATACATCAAGTTTCGCAAATACCTTTCAATATGTATGTTTCCCCAACTAGAGTTCGCCTGAGGACAGAGACATGCAGATTCTCACATATGACAGCTGGCAAGCCTCATTATGCACCCCACTCAACGGCTGGCAAGCCTCACATCGCACCTAATTCCACATAAGAAGATGCCTCGGGTATGACTCATTCTTATGGCTGACGAGCAGTTTATAAGTAGTCTAACGGACTTTAAACAACCCTACCTGATGGTCGACAAACTTTAAAATGTTCCCAACGACAGGTCCTTGGTTCATCCCCCTTGAACCGCCTCGCGTCGCCATAGTCGTCAGGTTGTAATCTTCGATTGGCCTGGTGGCTATACTTTAACTTTTGCCTTGTCCAAGCCTCAGTCAAAGTGGGGCCTCTGCAGATACCTCGTTTCTACACCTTCCGCCAACCACCCAGTGACGATTGGGCCGCATGTTTGGTACGCGAAACGACTTATGATAGTTTGTAAGTTTATCGTCAAGTGATAGCTCAAATACTTGTGTCTACCCCTTGGTCGTCATCTACGCACCTGTACAGTCCTTTTAACAGTCATTAGAGTTCATTTGGAGTGCGGGTCGAAAACCGCTTCATTCTGATTTTTTTATTAATATTTCAAATTCTATCTTTTTAATAAAAGTATCTCGTATTATCTTTTAAATGGGAAGTGTAGATCAACCACAATTACGTAATAGAAACGTGGTAATCTTCCTTCCGCAGAAGGAAATCTGTAGGGAAATGACGCAGCAGGTGATGCACCTCTTCAAAGGATCGCAGTCCTGCTGTGCCTCTTCCCCAGTCTGTTCTTTCCAAAGTTTGAGTTGTTCTACGACTCTTTCACATTTTCTAGTATAAAAGGAGACATATGTTCTCACCTTTAAGGCACGCGAGTGTTCCGCCCCTTCTCTTCTCGCTTTGCATTCTAGACCTTGATCTAACCTATCGACATCTACGTGCTTGATCAATCGACCACGTAAGCTCATATCCTTCTGAATACCCATCACGTTTGCAATTGATCGACCAATTTGACCAACTACACAATTAATCAATTTAATCAATTTTTAGTCCTTTAACAAGGGCACTTTCTGCATACATTCGAGTCGAGCTGTCGCTAAAACGTTAACTTAGTCAATAACGTTTCGTCAACATGTAAGTCTAAAGGTGTTAATCCCGTCTTTTATTTATTTGTATTTATTTTCATATTATTAATGTAAGATCTATGTCAGAAATAAATTCAAAACCAATTTCAAAGTAAAACCTTTTTAGTAGTCATCAGACGTCGAGAAGAAACGCAGAAGCAACTGCGCCTCTTCGAAGAGTCGCAGCATCTACTGCGCATCTTCCAGAGGCTGCCTGCTCCTACTCTTCTTCTTCTTCTTCTTCTTCTTCCTCAGGATTCTACGTCTTTATTTTCCTTTTCTTATTTTATTTTCTTTGTACATAAATCGTATTTATCTTTCATAATCGTCTTGTTCTTGGCTTTGATCCCTAATAATTCAATATTAGTGGGTTTTCGTATTTGAAACAAATTTGGGTTTTAGAGGTTCGATTCGTTCATATCAAATCATGGGATTCATTGTTGATATAAATTAGAGTAATTAATATGCTAAATCACTTTTACTTGAGTCATAGTTCAATAATTAATAATAAATACACAAAAGAACATTAACCGCTTGTCATTCTAACTTCACAGTTAGAATTAAACTCAAGAACAGACGGACCAAGTGTTGCGCCTCTTCCAGAGGACGCAGCTGTGTTGCGCCTGTTCTGGGTTGATTTATGCCCCTGAACTTCTTTTTTCGCCTTGACATAGCTTTAATTACGTATATAATTAACTATTAATCGTATTATCGCTTCTAATCTGCCTTTTATTTCAAAACTTTTTCTTTGCTTCAAAATTCCATTTTGAACGTATTTCTGACATAGATCATGTAATCCAATGTAATCTCATTTAATCATTGTATTGTATGATTTTCTACCTTTCTTTCATGTGTAATTCAATCAAAAATTCTAATTTCCACATAATTGAGTGCTAATTACATGTTCACCGATATAGTCTAATTCACATGTTAGGATTAAAACGTTGGATGTTGTATTCTATACACACAATCAATGACATATCAAATACAAACAATTTCCTTAATCATTAGTAGAGGCCGCTATCGAGGCGGGCGGGATTAGGTGTTTGATTAAAGAGCTTCCTAATACGTACCCTCACCCCTTACTCCAAATCTCTGTGAACATCCATGTTCATTGGCATCCACGAGTGTGCTAAGGGTAACGAGTTCTTAGTGTTCATGTCATCACTTTATGTCTTGACATGGCATAAGGTATTCGAACGGTTCCAATTTTCCATAAAAATTGGTGGCGACTCCACAAATGCGTATCACTACACTTGTCCCTTGTTTCCATCCTGTGGTTCCTCACCAGGCCGTGTACCATAGAGGTGCAGCAACATCTTCGTCCCTTAAAAGAGGCGCGACAAATTATGTGCCGGTTCTAAGGAGGTTTTCCCCTGTAAGAAGAATATGCGTTATTGCGGATTATGAGGGGAAGGGATAAAGTTTATATTATTAAATAAAAATTTATTTTTCGCATCGAACTCTAAGCATGATAAAATATTACTTGACGGTTTCCAGAATATTATGTCTTAGAACAAGACGGGATCCTGTAAAGGGACACAATTTTTGACCCGGACTCCGAATCGACTCTAATTAAATGTCAAAACGAGCATATTGGCACGATGACAATAAAAGCGGTGACAAAAATGTTTGATATATCGTTTATTAACCGATTTAAGAAACGTCATAAACCGCGACATAAAACTAACAAGTACGTCCAATCATCATCTTGAGGCTTTTGGGAGGTGCAGAAAGTTATCTACAGCGTGATGAGCGAATCAAGGCACTGGCGTACATATGATGGCGTGGCAAGCGTGAATGCCATTTTAAATGATGATGCGATGGTTTTAATATGTGCTAAAGACCTTAAACCACGATTTTGGTTCATTAAACGACGTTATAACATGTTATGGTTTATTAATCAACGTTAAAATGTGTTATTGGTTCATTAACGAGTGAACAATGAGATAGGAGGTGATGAAAAGTGGTATGTAGTATCGAGTATTATTAATAAGTCGCCTTGAAAGGTAGTATGAAGAATATAAATCAGAAGTAGGTTATGAATGAAACGTTTTGTTAGGGAGCAAACTAATGCCTACATCGATAGAATAAAGGAGAAACCAGATCTTTAGTGTGCACAAAATATAATAGTACGAGAATTTTTGGGAAGGAGCCAAAGAGTAAATCCGTGAGGGCTTGGCCCAAAGCTGAAAATATCGTACTATTATGGATCGTGGACACCAGTGCAGTAGGGGTCCAACAGAAGGATACCAACGCTTCCGCACAACAAGTGATATCAGAGTCTAAGCTGAACACTTGGACCTAGGCCCTACAATGTAAAAATGGTGAAACTTGGAGAACGGGTCTGATAGCCTTAGCGAGTCATGGACGCATGAGCTCGATCTAGAAGACTATTTGCAAATCTCAAGTCCATTGGAGGTACAATAGTGATGCATCGAGCCAAGATTTGATGGTGACGTACACTTTAAGGCATGACATTCCTAGCTCATGGAGGTTGATCCTTGAGCAAGCCCAGTCCATGGCATAATTAATGAACGACGGCATAGGTCTTGTCGGACAAAGACCATATGTATACTAGAACTGCTGATTAGGTGAACCCTTATCAGGTCGCTTGCCATAGTTCTAGTGGGTCTTTTCCAAGTTGTATGCCATAGACCATTGTGTTCTAGGATTTCTAAAGTGGGAAGACCCAATTCAGGTATATTAGAGGCAGAAGAGTTTGTTATGCATGTGTAGCACAATCCCAAGTGGGACACATTGACATGAAAGACCAATAGCATGTGATGGCACTCAGCTTACTAGGCGGTGACATGTTGTAACACCCCATGAGGATGAGATTGTCCTACATCGGAAAAATAAGAGGCGTGTGATATGTTTTATAAAGGATTATACCCACCATTTAGTAATAAGGCCTTGTGCTTTTGGTTTTAAGTGAGGAAAAATAAGGCTTAAAGGTACACATCGCATCTTCTTGGGGTTATGTTACGACAGTGTAGAGTTGGGATGTAACTGCCACCATATGGTGAACCTATGGTCAAGAGTACCCGGGTCACCCACTTAGCGAGGGAAGATTCTAGACTTGGTTGCGGTCAGATTTAAGGCACCATGAGGACGTTGTGCTCTTTAAGTGGGAGAGTTTGTAACACCCCATGAGTATGAGATTATCCCACATCGAAAGATAAGAGGCGTATGATATCTTTATAAAGGATTCCACCCACCACTTTGTAACAAGGCATTTTGCTTTTGGGTTTAAGTGAGGAAAAATAAGGCCCAAAGCTACACATCCTATCTTAATGGGGTTGTGTTACGATGGTGGAGGGTTGGGTTGTTATTGTATTACCCCGCCTTACCCGGGAGCCTTTAGACAAGACCTTCCCGAGCAAGCGGAGGGGTTACGCTCCGGTTTCCTGAGGTAGGATGTACTAAAATTGAGTCTCAAAAACAATTAAGCATTATTTAAGATGAAAATTCCAACAAAGGTTTACAAATCCAATTCCGACTACAAAACCAAAAGTACAACTACAGTCTTATAAGTCCAAATCTAATGACAAGACCAGGAAAGAATGATGAGCTAGATTTCACGATACAATCATGTGCAAAGTCCCTCATGTCATCATAGGTATTTAATTATAAGACCTGCTTAACACCTACTCGGGATACGCCGAAAATATCGTATGGGCAACAGTAGTTAAAATAAACAACAACATTATGTTTACATGTAAATAATCAATCCATATGCAATCACAATAGCATTGTCAAACATTTAGCGCACCATGGTGCCATCAAAGAGCACATTGTACAACCAATCGCGGTGCCATAAATAAGCACATTGTCGTGTCCACGGCACGCCGTAGACATAATGGGCTCTACCACAGCAGATCACCCCCAGACCCAGGTCATAACCACGTGCATTGTCTTCTCCTTGGCGGAAACCATAAGGAGCGACCCACAGAGTATATGGAGCTGGTTGACACGTCATATATTTATAGGATTTTACCCTTTTAGCTCGTATTTATATGCTAATTACACTATTTATAATGATTTTATAGGCTAATATCGTTCTATAGATGCTTTTGGTGTTTTATTGCGGTTTTTAGGAAAAGAAGCGGTTTTGCTGCTTTTCCTACCATTTTAGCATCAATTGCGAAGAACGATTTTATTCGGGAAAGCGTAGGCCAAGCTAGGGGCATTTCAGTAATTTCACGTTGTCCCAAGGAAGAAGAAACAGGAACAAAATTCATCCCAAGCAAGAAAATGGTGTCAAAGTGAAGTTAAGAGGAAGAGCATGCAACCCCTAATGGTGTCCCCTATCCATTAGGGTCAACACTATTGCATTGACTTGGGGAATTTAAGCTCAAAAGATATTTAGCTACGTCTCCTTTTGGGGTTAGCAACCCTGACCTCATTGGGTTGCAGATCTCACAAGGGAAGCCACAAAATAAGAGGAGTTTGTTTGTTCTTATTCTTATTCCATCATTTAGGTAATTCTTAACCTTTATTTTTATTTCCATTTCAATCTCTATATACTAAAAGAATAAGTCTCTAGAACGTTTTCCCCTCCAAAGACCCCGCTTCTACTTAAATAAGGAAATAATTAAGAATGAGAAAATCAATGAAAATATATGACTAAATTGGCAACTCATTAATAAAAAAAATGACAAACAATTATTTTCATAAAAATAAGTTCAATTTTTTTTTATAAAATGAAAATAAGTTGAAATTTTTGATAAATTGATATCATTATTTTTCTGCAAAAACTTACGTATTTTCAACTAAATACACATTTTATAACATTATTATCTTTAACAATTTTGCAGTTTTAAATTATTTTTTCAATTAGAAATACAAGGATAAGAAAAGCGAATAATTAATAGATTTTTTATCTAAAATTTGTAAATTAAAAGTAACAATCTCCATATGACGTGCAGTGCACGGGATCTATACTAGTCTCCTATCTACTAAAAGATTAAACCCCCTTGAAAATTTTCCCTCCAAATGCTAAATTTAAATAAGGAAAATATATCATTGGTAATAAATGTCTATTATATATTAATCATACAAATTAATTGCAAATCATAATAAATAGTTACAAACATTATCCAACAAAAAAACACTTTTGGTGAAAATAATTTGAGTAAATAAAATTATAAAACTGATATCCTTCGCTTCGTGATACTGAAAAAAAAAATCACTAAAATACTCATCTCATAACACCGCCAACTCTTTTTTAGTTTTCCAATTTCAATTTAATCTCTCAAATCAATATACAACAATGAGAAATGCGAAAATCAATTGAAATGCATAAATAATGTACAACCCAAAAACTTGAGAATCTATGTATACCGTGCAAAAGTTGCACTGGTCTATTCTAGTTTAGTATTGAGTATGTTAGGATTGCCATCTCAATTAGTTTACAACCTCTTATACCATTGTTTCAATTTTAGTTTTTATCATTAGCATTTGTGTTGTTATTATGTTAGCATTTACAAAAATCCATGTTTGATTATCCAATTAGCATCATGAGTGAGTAGGTTATTTATCTAGGGCGTGGGAAGCTAAGCAAGTAAGTTTACTTTTATTATAATTGGGTAAGAAGCATCCTTGTTATTGCCTCTATCACATGCTCGTATTTATCTATGATCTTAAATTCTTTATTATAAGCTTGGATTAATATGTTGATTCATTTCCTTAGAACGAAAGTATGGAAAATAATGAGACTTTGCATGTTGCAATAGACCGACCTAGTAAGTGCGAGAGCCCGCTAGGACCCGTTCTATGGTACATTATTAATCCCGAAAAGGAAGTACTAATAGGCCTAGGTGATACTTGTTTGCTTAAAACCCCAATTTAATAATTTTATGCTAAATTACTTAGGCTCACCCATTTCCTTAGATTCTGTCTTAATATTGTTATCATCTTATTGAACATTAGTTTAAGGAACAAAACCAATCAAATATTCGACACCTCGATAAAATTCTACTCATACCATGTCATTTTGCACTCTCGTCTACCTGTGATCGACCCCTTATTCACTAACTAAATTCATTTGTTTGTTAGCTATGCCTAGGGTAATTATCTTTGATTGGGTACGTGATAAGCATGTCGAATTTTGGCGTCATTGTCGGGGAGCCTTGTTTGTTTGCTTTTTGAATTGTTAAATTTTATATTGCTTATTGTCTTAGGGAACACTTGTTTCTTCAGACCCATCTCACAATCGTGTTGTAATTTCTTTTTGTTATGCCAAGGTCTTCCCGACTCGATGCACCACTTCCTTTTGATCCGGAACCTGAGAGGATTTTGCGTAGGAGACAAAACTATTTTAGCGAGATCTCACAAGCTTCTAACCTTTCTAGTTTAGAGCGCATTAAAGAAACCTACCACGGTTGTTTTCCTGACCTTGAGGAGGAAGATTGTTCTACAACACCACTTTTACGTCCCTTACCAAAAACACCACCTCTACAAAAAAAGAATGGTACGTTTATCTGATCCTTCCAAACCCATCACCGAGACACTAACTAGGTGTATTTCTACTCCTCAAATAACCGCTAGAAACTTCAAAATTAAACCCACTTTCATAAGCCTTATTGAAAGAAGTCAATTTAGTGGTATTGCCACGAAATACCCTAACTTAAATATCCAAAACTTTTGTGACTATTGTTCCACAATAATACCAAAAAAGAGTCACACAAGAACAAATTAGGGAGATGTTGTTCCCTTTTTTCATTGAGTGGGAAGGTTAAACTTCGGATAAATAACCTTGATAGGGTAGCACTAGGCATTATGGATTGGGATGGTTTGGCTCTTGCCCTTCTACCAAAAATATTTCTCACCGGAAAAATTGTCCTCTCAAGAAGTCAAATCACCGGTTTTTGACAATTGGCCATGAAAGTTTCTATGAAGCTTGGGAGAGGTAAAAGGAATTACAAAGAGAGTGTCCTCACTATGGGTTGGACTTATGGTTCATTGCCATTAAATTCTACAATGGATGTTGTGGAGAATCCCTTCGTATCTATGGCCACCCACGACTCTGTATATAGCAATTCTCAAGCTATGCTCTTAAAACTAAGCAAGAGGATCTCGTTGTGGCTCTTCTTCAAACTTAGGTACCCATTCTCCAACAACTAGTTGAAGGTATCCATGTACCAAAACCTTCTCAAAACCGTCATCGGGTTAATGTGACTAGCCACGTGATTGTGAGACATGTGGAGTTGGAGAGCATGGTGCCTGATAAGCATTTAATTAGTCACATTTTTCCCTCATTTTCGTCCCCATTTTGGTCCGTTTACACGGATTTGCGTGCCCTTGATTGCATTTTGCTTCCCGATTTCCCGTGCTATGAATGTCGACCTTGATTTGTAGGAATTAAGGCGGAAATGAAGAAATCGGAGCATAAAGGGCTTGCATGAGTCGGGATTCGAAGATGAGATGAAGAAGTGAGGAAAGGAGCTTCAGGTGGCGCAGGCCGGCCAACTGACCAGCGGCCGGCCACCCGGCATAGCCTACACAATCACAAATGAAAGAAGAAGAGGAAGAGAATAAAAGGCCCAGGTAGCGCCGGCCGGTCGACCGGCGACCGGTCGCCTACCCGGCCTGTGCAACAACAGTAGGTACTGGGGGCGTGATTCGTGCTCCAGGCCGGTGGGGGACCGGCGGCCGGTCAACCGGCCAGGACCCCCATTCTCCATACTTAGAAGAATTTTGAAGCATTTGAAGGCGAAGAAATTGAAGTTACTGATGTGCTCCAGGCCGGCCAGACGACCGGCGGCCGGTCGACCGGCCAGGAACACAACACTGAAAATTCGCCCTCTTCTTCTAATTTCTTCCTTAATTTCGAGATACCTATATATACCCTCCCCCTATTATTTTGTAGGCAGCTTTTAATATTCCCTTAGCACAAAACCCTAGATATTTGTAACCTCTATTAAGTACTAATTACTCTCCTAATCGTTCCCTAATTAAACTTAATTTCTCATTTCAAGTTGGTAGATCTAGTCTTTCCTAGTAGAATTATTTCAGTTTTGGGTTTGTATTGAGGATTTTGGGTTGAAGACATCCTCCCTCTTCATTAATACAAGCTTGTTGGTATTAAATTTCTCATCTTTTTGTTATTTATGCAATTTAATTTCATTTCTAGTTTATTGTTTATCATTTGATTGTTATAGTTATTCATCTCATAGCACTATGTTTATTTCACTACTCCTTGCCTCTATTTGTTTGATTTCCCTTACCATGTGTGAGTAGATTTCCTTCTAGGGTTTAGGGGGAACCTAAGGGAGGATTATGTGGGGTAATTAGTTGGGTAATTAGTAGATTTGTGGTAATTATTTGGGTATTACTCATATGCACACTAAGTGTTTGATGAAATGTGTGAACGAAAGTTGCCCATTTTATCAAGCATGGTTTGATTATCTTTTAAGCGACGGTGGTAGAGATGATTAGACTAAGTGTTTATATGGGTGATTTGAGACAAATGCGATGGCTTTGTTGATGATTATCGATTGTTGAGACATTAGCAATTGATTTTACTCGAATTACTTACCCGTTTGCTAATTACCCGACTAGCCCCTTAATCCCCCTAAGGTGAACCCTTCACCTTAGTCTTTCCCTTAATTGTTTTCATCATTATTGCTTAGCGATTACTTGTTTTTATTAGTTTTTAGTTAACTTTCCAACCAATCTTTTATTAGGCTAGAATAGGACGCGATCGAACTAGTAGTTGACCCCCTCCATCCTCGTGGATTCGACCCCTTTATACTACTTATTTTGGGTTATTTTTTATGTTTGTTTTGACGACGAAACCATCATCAAATGGCGCCGTTGCCGGGGATGGCGTAAGGAAACTCGTAGTTTGTTTTGTGTCTTAGATTTAGCTAAGTTACTTGTTGTTTTTGTTGGTTTTTAGTTGTTAGATTATTTGTAGAGTGCCTTGCATTATTGTCTTTCCCTAGTGTGCCCAAAAACACACTAGGAGTCTAACTTGTTTTTGAGTTGCTTTGAGTGCATGCCTAGGGGTGAAGGGTTGTTCTTAAGCCATCCGGAGCCCGAAAGGTTATTTAGGACTCTCCGAGCTAACACACTTGCTCGGGTTAGGAATTCAAGAAGAGTTAGCCATCAACAAGCCAATACTTCAATTGCTTCTACATCCACTCCAACAATCGATCTCCCACAAAACAACACCATTGAACCCATATTCGAAAACCCCTTCTACAATACAATACAAAATCAACCAAATTCACCACCTACAATACCTCAACAACAAAATCAACCACAAATGAAGACTTTACGTGACCGTAACCGTCCCAACCACGATGATACCCAATCCCCAATAAATTTCGGTGTCTTGGCCCCAAATAACTTTGAGATTCACCCGGCTCAAATGAGTTCTATTGAGCGGGATAGCTTTGGAGGCCTCCCCGATGAGGATGCTCATGCCCACTTGAGAAAATTCAAAAGTAGGGTAGGAATCATGAAAAGGAATGGGGTGCCCGAGGAAACCCTTTGCCTCATGTTGTTCCCATTTTCCCTCAAAGACCGGGCAGAGAGGTGGTTGAATAACCATCCTCCAAACACTTTCACTACTTGGGATGACTTGGCTAAGGAGTTTCTAAGCAAGTACTACCCCGCCTCCAAAACGGCGATGCTAAGAAATGAGATTACAACCTTCCAACAAGAGGATGGAGAATCCTTGGGAGAGGCATGGGATCGATTCATTGATTTACTTGCCCGTTGCCCTCACCATGGAATTGCGGATTGGTATGTCACTCAAACTTTCTATCAAACTCTCCTCCCTCAAACCAAGGCTATGGTGAATGCTTCCGCGGGGGGAAGTTTTGATCATTTGAATGACCAACAAGGGGCGGCATTGATTAAGAAGATGGTTGAATCGGAGTCTAGCTATGGTACTAGTTCTAGAGGAAATAGCTTGAGAAGGAGTTCTAAGTACCCAAGTGAGAACTTTTCAAATGCGGATACCAATGCCAAGATCGATTTGCTCACACAAACTTTTACTAAGGGTTTTGCCGAGCTTCAAAAGGCTCAAAATCAAAGTCAAGGTCATCATGTGAATGAAGCTAGTGGGTCTTATGCACCTCCCATGGTGGAAGCTTATCAAACCCCTACTTGTGAAATTTGCAATGGGTATGGACACACCTTTGAAGTTTGTGGAAATAATGTATCTTATAACAATGAAGGTGGAAATGATTATCAACATGTGAATGCTTTTCAAGGAGTCAACAACAACCCACGGCCCTCAAGGCCTCAATTCCAAAGTCAAGGAGCTTACAACCCAAATTCCAATTTCTATCATCCAAGTTCGAAATTTCACCCAAACATGAGCTACAAAAGCCAAAATGTCCTAAACCCTCAACACACACAAACTCAACCTTCCAACCCTCCGGGTTTTTCCCAACCTAGAGGAGGAGGTCAATTTTCTAGAGGAAACTATAACAATCAATTCAACAACACTCAACAAGGTCAAGGATCCAACCAATTCCAAAATCAACACTTCAATGATCAAGGTTACAATAACCAAGGTAACTTCCAAAACCAAGGTAATTGGAATCAAGGTCAAGGAAATTGGAATCAAAATCAAGGGAACCCAAACTTCAACAACCAAGGCCAAGGTAATTTCTACCAAGGCAACCAAAACAATCAAGCAAGTCAAGGGGTTCCCGATCAATCTTTCCAAGGCCAAGGGTCAAATTTCAACAACAACCAAGGGTCAAATTTCAACAATCAAGGTTCAAGGGGGCAACAAGGAAATTTCAATAACAATCAACAAGGAAACTTTAACAACCAAAGAAGCAACAACCAAGGTTCAAGTGGTCGGAATGACTATGCTTTTGCACTTCCCTTAACAAACCAACCTCATCAAGACAATGAACCTTCAATGAGTGAAGTTTTGCAACTAGTCAAAAACATGGAAATCCAAAACAACTTGGCTTTGCAAAATGTCACTAATGCTCACAAAAAGGAGGTGAGAGAATTGGAAGCTAGGTTAGCTGCTCAAGCTTTGAACAATCCTCAAAGGCCTCCGGGAGGTCTACTTGCTCAAGGGAAAAGCTCCAAGGATGCTTCATCAAGCCACCATGCATGTGCGGTGACTTTAAGAAGTGGACTAGTGCTTGATAACCCCTACATGGATATGATGAATGATGAGATTCCAAATGATGAGCATGTTGAGGAAGGAGAAGAATTCGAAGAGCCCATTTTGACTCCTACCTTGGAGTTAAAAGATGATGGCAAGGGTGAAGATGATCAACCAAAAGAGGGAGAAGATGGGTATATCGAGATTATGCCTTATGAAGAGGAGATGATCAAGGATGTCAATGATGACGGAGTAGAGGTACAACCAATAGCAAGAGCTAAGGTAACCAAGAAAACTCCCATTCCAAAGGTATCTTTTAGTACTCCACTTGTTGTTTCCGATATCCCCTACCCCTCTAGAGCTTTGAAAACTAAGGAAAACTTCAAGTTCACCCAATTTAGAAAAATGCTTGAGGGACTTGAAGTGACCTTACCTTTCAACGATGTTATATTAAACATGCCCACATACTCAAAATT
>JAIUZE010018243.1:0-32333 GCA_022085475.1 Heliosperma pusillum
GCCTGATCCGTTTTGGGACTGGAGCCAGCTTAAGTACTATCCATCTCTGCTTAGGGGGTCGCCTAGTAGAGTTTCTCATAGACGGTTATGTCATGGGACGGGGAATGGAATAGCTGTTGTCGCTAGGTCTGATCAGTCTAGGACTAGGATGTTTTCCTACCTTGTGTATAGCCTCGAGTTACAGATGACTATTGACGGTTCTAAGAACTTATGCCTGTTTGTAGAAGTATTGGTCTTTCATGTTGTATGATGTCTGAGTTCTAGAAGGTGGAGATGCAAGCCGGCTAGGATTGATATAGTTTGGATTACCGATTGTTAACTGATTCCCATGATTACGTGTTGATTAGGGTTTGAGTGTATCATGGCCATGTTTCTGAGAGGAACCTCTGAGCTAGCATACCAGCTTCCCTACCTCGAGTTATAGTTTTTTATCGGTTTCACATGATAGCTTTCACATGCTAGGTTATTTGTTAGTTATCTGTTTCATAACATGAAAAGCATATCATATATGTTAAAGTTTTGTATTGTCCATATACATTGCTTTTATGTTATTCCATGTGGTTGTCAGTAAACACGTCGACATTTCGTGGCTGGGAGAACTCGGAGTTACTCCCCACTGACTGTGGCTTCCGTGTTTATATTTAATGCGGTCGAACAGGTGGTGAAGGCATACATTGGGTACATTGACGAGCTAGCGAGCGAAGTATTACCTTGGACCTATATTCGGTTCTTAGATTGTATATTATTATACACTCTTTCATTTCCGTATTTATACGGGAGATATGTCTCCCGTCTTGTATATTTCTTTTGTAGAAGATTATTTCCGTTTTGTAATGACCTTTTTATTTCAGACACCTTCATTATGTATTTAAATATTTTTTTTCTTTCCGCAAATTTGAGGGTGTCACAATTATCTAATAACGTATTTCACGCAAGAGATTGATAATAATTGATGCAAGACTTTTTCGTAAAAACAAACAATAAAAATAATAAATATTTTGCTCAAAGTTTGTTTAAAATCAATTTGTAAAATTCTCTCAATGTGTGTAAAAGTCGTTGTGAATGTTTGAGATGGAAGGAGTATTTATAATAGAAGCATATGAGATATAAAATCTAAAACCCTAGCTTTTTGTTTAAGAAATATATTTATCTTCAATATCTTAAAATATTATTGCTTCATCTTTTAGAAAGATATTTATCTTTAATATCTCAAAATATTATTTGCTTTATCTTTTAAAAATATATTTATCTTGAATATCTCAAAATATTGTTGTAAAGATATTATTAGAATCCTAGGTTAAGACAAACAAGGAAATGTGCTTATAGTGGCTGAAATTCTCATCACCACGAAACCCTAGGAGCACGCACCCCTAGGAGGCACAATCCTTAGGTTTCACGAAACCTTAGGTGGCACAACCACTAGGTGAGCTTATTAGGTTAACAACAAATTGATATAGAATGTATTAGAAACCCTAGGTAGCATGACAACCCATAAGTTGTTTTACTAACCAATATAATCTCACAAATACATTATCTATTAAAAATTTTGATAAAAATAAAAGTACTCTTTCTGTTTTTGAAAACATTTAAAAGATTTATTTCCAAAATTATGCATCAACTTTTATCATCCAAAGTTATAACTTTGATCTTCTTTCTTATAATTGTTGTTAGCTATGATAAGACTAAAGTACACAATTACATGCATATGATATATCAATTAAAGTACATTATCAAGTAAATACATGTCATTATCAAAACTATAAAATAGGTCCAACAATAACCATTAAAACTTTTCACACTCGCTTACGTACCAAGTACATAACAAATATGCTGTGTGGTTACACTTTCTGTTTTCTGACAAAACATCTTAGTCTTCCTCTTAGAGAGCTAGAGGCGTTGTTGTGTGATAAAACACCATCTTTCTAAGTCTTTATAAAGCAATCTGAAAAATTTCCTGAGCAGACTTGTACGATAAATGTTCATTTACATAGAAACTCTTACGTTTGGCAAAAACCTTTAAAACCACGAATGTGTGCTGTGTTTTTTCTATTTCCTTATCAACCGGTTCCATTTGAAGCCCCTCTAACTTATTTCCCTTGTTACTACACAACTTCCACTCCATACCGGTTCATAGCCAGATTTGCAATTTTATATTGCCAGAGTGCCAGTCTAATGTAAAGTTATTGTTTTTGAAGTTATTTCACAGTTTTTAAGTTAATTAAATTGCATTTACTTTCAGTCTTCCGTCTGATATCACAAAACTGTTTTAGTTTACTACATTGTTAATCTTCGTTTCAGGCCTGCACGATCGCATGTTAGTGGTGTATCTACTACGTAAATCTTTCGTCTTCTTATACTGAACTATCCTGCAGGTTTTTGCTTTGGTAGAACTCTTTATTATTATATACCTGCTGCTGTCCTAATATGCATAGCCAACATTACTCCCCATACCAAAAAAAAATTTGGCCTCACAAGATGCAAGTGATATAGAGGTCTTTTCCCCGTACGGCTTCTCAAAGTTCCCATAGGTGTCGGAGGCTAATTCATGTCAGGTAAACTAAATTTTTTTCGTTGCGAAAGTTATTACTGTGCTCATATGAATCGATTGCTTTTACGAAATATTGGATGTTTCACAGGCCTTCTCGCTTCACTCACATAGCTGATATCGCATTAGTACTTTTAATTTGTCTCATCTTCTTTTGTAGTTTTCGTTTGTTTTACTATTTTCCTATCAACTACAGTATAAGAAATTCAGCTTACTCCTTCCGGCTTAATTATAAACCATCCCTTTACTCGATGGACATCGTTGTTGATTCTAATGCACCTCACAAAGACTGTAAAAGGCAAACAACTGACCAAGGTAGACTCGACCAAACTTTTTTATGAAATTAGACTCGACCAAACTTTTGTATGAAATTAGACTCGACCAAACTTTTGTACGCCTTCATTTGGCCAGAAGTGGGAAACCCCACTTGAAAAACATGGATAGTTTATGCTCTGACAACTTCCCCGAACCACCAACTTAAATTGTGTTTCTTGGACAGCTGAAACATACTCAAACATAGCCCTATTATTTTTACGTTGACTTAATTACCATTGTGACGGATTCTTAGGCTAATATGTTTGCAAGCATACACATTGGCCACATTTAGATGTAAAACTTAGACACATGCACTGAAAATGGTTTAATATGTTTGCGAGCACACGTTGGCCGTCTTTAGATGTAAGACTTACACATATGCACTTAAAATCATTAACGAGAATTTGCGTTCAACGCACCATCTTCAAGCAAGATATTGAAGATTGTAGTGATTTTTTTTCCGCAGCCCAAAGAACCATTTTGTAAATAACCACCCGAAAAGCCCGCATTTTGTAGTGAAATCCCAATTGTCCACAAATCACAACTTTTTATGTTAGATGTCATTTATGGGAGCACAAGTTTTTGATGACCCTATCATCTCCAAACCAAGCTAAGGCAGAGGCACAAGGTTAATCATTATCTTAGTCAGCAGCTCATGCGTCTGAACGTGCTGCTTCCTGATTCTATCAGAATATTTTGTCCACACAAAAAACTGTAAAAAAAAAAAATTACAAATGCATATGTATATAAATACGTGACCGTTCCATATTATAAATGCTTTAGCAAAGACCATCGTTACAGTGCAGCCCGAGCATCGCCGGGCCCAAAAAACTAGTATAATTAAAAGGCAAGTCAAATTATCAAATATCATTCACATCTATACATTTTAACTATCAAATTACCATATTTTATATCATCATCCACATGTGATATTTTAATTTCATAAAATAAGATGATTTCTTAACACAATCTCGTGCAAAGTGAATTTTGTTAAAAAAAAAATTAAGCAAACTTTTTACATCTATCTATCTATCAATTTATCTATAAGATAATAATTAAAAAATGATGTTCAAAAGTCATGAATTTTGCTCTATATTTATCTCTATATTAAATTAGACAATAATGAAAAAAAGGATGCTCAAAAGTCATAAAGTACATTCTCGATTGGTTATATATATATATTTTTAGTAAACGACAAAATTTATAAGCCAACTTTTTTCTTATCCTCATTATCCATATAATTTTATGTGTCATTGATCTTTTCAGTTATTGAATTCACATCAAGCTAAGTGCATTATAATTTTAAATTATTTATTAAATTATTTATTTTTATGGAAGTTCCATTGAGTTATGGAGTGTTCATCACATTTTTAACTTCATACATGTGTTTCTGTTGCTTTATTTAGGGAATATAAAGATTTGTGGTGTTGTGCTTTTCAAAGGTAAATATACTTATTATCTCTACGACTTGATTCCCTCTTCCTTTCATTATTTAAGGGAAAGCGTATGTATTAATAGTATGGTTAATATTACAAAAATCAAATTCCACTATTTGTTTGTTATTCCGATTTAATTAAGAAGTTTTTCTACCAAGGATGGTTCATTTGGAGAAAGAAGCCTAGCTATAGAAAAGAGTAATATTAGGATTGCTTAAATAACTATATATTGCAAACTAAATGCAATATTGACAACAGAAGCGTAAATGACTAATAGTTTTTAGGTTGTAAAAAAAATTAGTATTCCATAAACTTTTAAATGTCTTATTTATTTTTGTATTTAATTTTTAGTTTTTATTCCATCATTTTACCTTTAAAAAAAGGCATTGTTGGGGTGAAATTGGAGTTGTGAGACGGACTAATTAAGTTTGCTTTTACCTTCTAGAATTATTTATATTTTTTTGTTGTGGTCTTTATTTTAATATATAAATGCATGTAATTTTGGTACACGATCTATCATGGATTATTCTAAGGTGATCTTACTATGTGTTGCGATTTTTTTATATTATTATAGTTTATTTCATTACATTCTGATTGTGAGTCGTATATTAATTTCTAATTATGAGTTTGAATTTTAACCAAAATCGTAACCAACGATTTTATTCTTGTATATTTAATACGCATATTCTTGCTTATTATCTCTTATATTACATCATATTTGTTTGTTAGAAAATATTTCAAAATGTCAGCATTTATATGTAGAAGGATGTTGGTAGAGCTATTATGCTAAGCTAATCATCTGATTCCATAAAATATTTTCTATTTTCAACTAAAAATGAATTTATCACACGTATGGTAAAAGTTTTAAGTTTTTTTATTGTGCATGTAAAACGATGATTTATGATCAATATTTTTGCCAATTTATACCTAGATGAAATATAGGTCATGTTCCCAACTATCATTTCATTCGAGTGGAGGAGTTTTATCATCTGGAAAAATAAAATGGATATTAATTATATATCGGATGTTTAATTTGATTGCTCAACTAAGCGAAATCTACAAAAGAAAAGTTACAAATGATTCATAACTAGAAATTAAGGCTTTAAAAACAGAGTAGCTCATGAGCAGATACAATAACTCAAATTTTAAAGATTAACACAGTTTTAATTACTGAAAAAAATTGAATCTCAATCCTAGTAATAACTTATGGTACCAATTAAATAAAGTAAGTCTTATTGACATGGATAATGGCTAAAGGACATTATCATCTAATATCCTTATAGCCATGCGTTTGAAGACTTTAAAGACATGTCTTATAACTAAAAATGAGAGTGCAATGAGTTTTGCTGTAGGGTGTATTTGTATGATGCGGAAAGTGCAAATTTATGTGAAATAGAAAATCTTGACTTAAAAGATCGCATGCATTGTACGGAAATTAAAACTAGTTTGTCATTAAAGAGTATATTATAAATGATAAATATAGGAGTTAAACAAATAAAACGTATTAGTATTTCATATAAAATAAAATTTAAATGACGAATTAAGGTAGCTCTGATAGATCCGGACGCTAACTCTAATAAGTTAGAAAATCCAAAAACGAAACGTACAACATAGAATTTCCTTGACAAATCACATGCGACATCTGAACGATCGATTAGAGGGGGAATTACTAGAACTTATTCGACTTGGTTGATGTCATTTCTAGACTCCAACTCAGTCAACAATGCATTGAGTGTAGTCCACGATGAACCACCTTGTTGAATAGCCTTCCTACCCATCAAACCATACTCTCTAACATTATTCCTAACCGTCTTCCCTAACTCCCCTTCCATCAACTCTTTGACCATCTTACTCAACCCTTCCCACTTAACAAACCCTCTTACTGAACCATCACAAGTCTCAACTCTCAATCCCACCTTGATCTCCTCCACCAGCAATTTAGCATTCAAGTGTTGCTCCGCCATCATCGGCCACGCTAATATCGGTACACTCATGCTTATGCTCTCTATCGCCGAGTTCCACCCGCAATGACTTAGAAACCCTTTCACACATTCGTGCTCCAGTATGGCTCTTTGCTCTACCCAGCCTTTCACCAGTATCCCCTTCCCTTTCACCATTTCTTCCAACTCTTTCAATACATGTTCTTGTGCCGGTTTTACCCGTAAAGCCCATATGAAATTGACGTCGGATCTTTCCAACCCAAGTGCCATTTCCTTGAGCTGCTCATTTGTAATTTCAGCTTGTGTCCCAAATGCGACGTATAAAACGGGTTTACATTCATCATTCCTTTTGTTAAGCCAATCCATCCAAAAGGGTGTTTGGGCCTCTAATGACCCATTAATATTGATGTTGGGCTTCTCAACCAAACAAAGCGGCCCAACAAACATAGCCTTTGGCTGAAAATTTGAGTTATAGTAATTCATGAATGGTAACTCTAGCTCTTCAAAGCTATTTACCAGAAGACCATAACTGGTGGAGAACGCGTAGCCTACTTTGATGCCAAAATCTTGGGCTATTTCATCAGAATCGGGACCATTCAAGGAGCTATCAAAATCGTTCCTTGTCAATCTAATCGAATCGAAACCCGGGAGTTGGAGAGCCTCGTCCTTGGACTTGACACCATCAAAGACATTGTTGATAGAGACAATGATGGACAGAGTCACTGAATAAACATTCATCCCATTGAAGGACAATCTAGGGATGTGGAATTTGGAGGATACATTATGAGTCCAATACAAGAAAAAGTCACATATAAGGAAAGTAATGGGATTAGACCCACTTTGAAGCTTCTCTATGGTTGCTTCAAAACAAGGGAGGAGCGACTCGGTGGCAGAAACAAATGAATGGAAGAGGGAGATGGATGGAAGTTGATCAGTGCTTTCGACACCAAACAGCTCGTTTTGAGAGTCGAAAGCGCGAAAAGGGAAAGTAGTGATGGTGAAAATGGTGGGTGGAAGTGAAGAAAGTGAGGTAGAGATGAAGGGTTCATTAGCTGGAGTGGTGAAAATAGTGAAGGTGGCATTAGGACGGTGTTCATGTATGAGTTTGGTTAAGTGTAAGAGAGGAATTGTATGGCCTTTTGACATGAAGGGAAACAAACCTATGTGTAGGTTATTTTGAGCTGATGTTTTTGCCATTTTATGATGACTTTGTAAAATGTTTTGTGGTTGCTAATAAGTTTGTGTTGTTTGTCTCAATCGTTCGTTGCATGATGGACTGTTATATATAGGAGTTGGAGATTAGCTAAATTTGCTTACACATGCATGGGACCCGGCAAATGCAGGAATTGCCAAGCTTGTGAGAGAAATGATAGAAACGTTTAGTGAATATACCTACTTTATTAGTTTATTTAGACTATGTTTATTCACAGACTTAGTACGAGTCTCAACAACAGTAAAATATTATTATTTTATGTTAAAGGCTCAATTCAGACTCTTTTGTTTCTTTCACTTTATCCCTCATTGAAAGGAGTAACTTATATATATCACTCATTGTTTTCTTGGAAAATGAGGTAGCGCCAAATTGGGGGTTTTCCTAATTTTAAACATCAAACTAACTAATAGAGAAGGGTAGTTTAGACCATGTTTATCATTTGTTCCTGCATGTAGTCCTACTTAGACATAATTCATGCAATAAAATAATAATATATATACTTCTTAATACTTATAAGACCTAGTTCCTTATTTTGTTGTTTTATCTATGGTTCTTGCATCCCTCTCTTAACCTACTTAACATCATATATTTTTATTATATCCTTCCTTTATTATATTATTTTGATAATATTTATACATATATTTATGATTAATAAATTAAGTTTTATAGAGAAAAAAATACGAAAATGAAACATGGTTTTATTAATAAGATATAATATAACAATGATTACATAATAACTTAAAAAAACGGTAAGTTTTGCTTAAAACGGGCACTATCCCAAATACTATCATATGTGGTAATAAAGATAAAACTTTTGATATTTCTACGAAACAAGTGAGGTAATTTGGTATATATCTGACTCGTTTTAAATTTAAGGCGGATAATGTCCATCTTAAATAAGAATTATCGTAGCAAAATTTACTTGTTGATGTCACACAAGTAAAACAACGATTACATAAAGCTAAAAAAACTTAGTTGGTCAAATTAGATAAAGCCGTGTGTCATGCTTTGGATGGTTTAGAAAGCAAAGCAATGGCCAAGTGCAGCATACAAATGATACAATGTCAGTGAGTAGAACGTTAACAACGTTCAAGGATACGTTCTACGCGGTCAAGTTTAGACCGGCTGAAACGTTAATATTAGTAAGTAGGGCTTCATTTTTATTTTATTTTATTTTACTTTTATTTATTTACTATTATTTCCTTACTCAAAACCTATTTTTTGGTAAACATATCAATCAACATAGTCATAGACACATTTAAAACTCAAATTTTAAGCAATTTAGTTGCAATAGGGACGTTTTCTATTGCTCCTTTTGTAGTTGTGTAGGAATATTCCAACAAATAGAGGCTAGAATGAATTGTGTACCTAGCAGTAGATGGAAGAATAGTTTATGCATCATGTGCATAAATTTAAGATAAAGAATACGAAGTATTTATAAAATATTCTCCTTTATTTTTTATTAACTTAAATTTTATGTATAAATTTTGAATAGTTGGATGTAAGCATAATGGAATTTGACTGTTAAAAGAAACATTGAAGAAAGCTTCAAGCTCGATTATACTCCATTAATGGAGGTTTGAGAGCATAGAAGTAACAGAATTTTAATTCACAGCAAAGCTAAATAAAAGAGATGTTTTTATTGATTTTCAATCTGCTAATTTACAGAGTAAGATGATGCTTGTTAATATACAAGTGAATGTCTTGCTAAGTAAGCTATCTCCCTAACTAACTCCTAATTCTGTTACTATGAGTTTGTTACAGCTGATGTGGAGTTTGTTACAGCAGAAATGAGTCAGCAATGCTGACTGGGAGCTATATAGCTCAACACCGCCCCCCCCCTTCAATCTAGATTTGGGAAGAAAGAAACAAGGCGTAGCTTGGAGATAAACTGAGAATGGTGATGTTGACTAAGTGCCTTTGTGAAGATGTCTGCTAATTGATGAGCACTGGCAACATGAGTAGTCTGAATTAACCCTTCTGCAATTCGTTCTCTTATGTAATGGCAGTCCAGCTTTAAGTATTTTGTCCTTTCATCGAACACTGGATTAGCAGCAATGTGTTGAGCAGCTTTATTGTCACAAACAATGTAATAGGAGTAGGAACAACTACTTGTAACTCTTTCAGTAATTCATTAATCCAACTAATCTCACTTGTTGTTTGGCTCATACTCCTGTATCTAGACTCCGCAGAACATTTACTAACTGTATTTTGCTTTTTTGTTTTCCATGAGATCAGAGAACGTCCAAAATAAACACAATAACCAATAATTGACCTGCCTGAATAGGCACAGGTACCCCAATCAGCATCACAGTAAATCTGAAGATGCATATCATTAGAGGTAGGATAAAACAGACCTAAGTCAAGACTGCCCTTAAGTTATCTGATAAGATGCATTGCTGCCTGATAGTGAGGAACCCTAGGATGGCTGAGAAATTGACTCAGCTGTTGTACACTGTAAGCAATGTCAGGCCTAGTGAGATTAACAATACTACAAAAACAGTCTATAACAACAGTTAGTTGTTATATTAAAAAGCGGACGTTGTTAAAGCCTCCGTTGTTAAAGGTTTTAACAACGGTTCATATTTAATGAAAAACCTGTTGTGAATATGTTTAAGTACGGTTCAAAACCGTTGTCGTTACTAGCCATCCGTTGTTAAACTGTGAAAATAATTTCGGTGGGAAAGATACCGTTGTTTAAAGTATTAATAACAACGTGTATATTAAACAAAACCGTTGTTAAAATCATTGTGAATATTTTTAACAACGGTAAAAAAGCGTTGTTATTACTAGCCAACCGTTGTTAAAACGTGTGAATAGTTTTGGTAGGAAAGATACAACAACGATTTTGTTAAAAGAAACCGTTGTTAAACGTGTATGTAGTTTTGGTGGGAAAGATTATAACAACGCTTAAGTTTTTCAAACCCGTTGTGAATAGAGTTAATTACAACAGAGTATACTAAGGAAGCCGTTGTGGAAAGTTATAATAACAACAGGTATATCAGACTAAACCGTTGTTAAAAGTATGATTAGTTTTGGTGGAAAATATGTAACAACGCTTTTAAGGAATTTTAAAATAACAGTTGTTATTGCTTTTATTATTGTTCTTGAAAAAATTGTAATTTGTTCCCCTGCCAGTGAAAATCCTGCATAAATCGGAAGCAGCAGCACGCATAAACCACTTTCAGCAGCACAAATGATATATATATAAATCAGCAGCAGCAAAATGAGATATACAACCAAAATGATCTCCTTCAGAGCAATTCATACTTACAATTTGCTCTAATGACTTCTACAAATTAAAGTTCCCTATCTTCCAAAATGATCTAAGTTTCATTTATTCTTCCTTGCAATAATGTCCAAGGACGTATTTGCCCCACAAGTCCCTTACCTCGTCTATTTGGTACTTTTTGTACTCAGAGACATGTGGCGTGGTGATTGCATACTGCGGATAAAACAAATAAAAGACATTGACTTAGGGTAACAACAATAGCATATATAGCAACATCAATATAGCAGCAAAGAGATCAGCTCTAATGAAAAAAAGTATTAGCTTCATTAAACTACTAACCCTTTCTGGAATGAGGATATATCTTCGCCTAATAATCTCCAACATGAAACGACAAACGTAGTATCCACATTGTATGCAATCCGGCTGTTTAGGGACCTATTATTACATAAAAAACGAAGAGACGAGAAGGCAATTACCAATTAGTTTAATGCGTAATTAAAAAAGACATATGTCATGCACTTAAGGTATTGTATTTGCGCACGTACCCCTGTTATCGTAGTAAAAGTAGGGCCATCTTCAGAATCTTCAGTCGGTTGATCGTCGTTATCTCTTTTCTTCTCAAAGGCCCTTTAGAGAAAAAAAAAAAAAAAGAGGCAGAAACTCACATAAATATATATGTGTAGTAGTGAAAATAATAATAATTAAAACTTAATATTATGTGCCAAATCAGTATTATAAACTTACTTGATAATCAACTTCTTAAAGGTCTCTGATGGTTGTTTATGCAAAGAGTCCAACCAAAAGACTTTCTTCTTGGTCGGCATGATCGCTGCTAGCACCCAATGTCTCCTAGATCGAGAGACACATCATTATTAACAAGCACAACATCATAACCAAACATATAAAAATGCAAATGTGTTTGGAATCGTAATATTAATTATATATTACCCAATTTCATTATAAGGGGCAAGAATGAGCTTTTTGTTTTTCGCCAATTCCTGAGCAATATAATCTATACGTTCTTCGTACGAAATTATCCTGATATGCATAGATAAAATATATGGGCACAAGAACCCGTATAGATCATGTGGACTCTTGCTCTCGGGGATCACAACCGATTTCAAGAACCTACATGACGGTTTTAATTCCGGTATTTAAAACACTATATCTTAGTCAGAATATTACAATATTGCATGATTTATTAAGAAACTTACTTCATCCAAACAAATAGGTGTTGGACATCAATCTCGTCAAGGCCAGCCCAAATGGCTAGAATCTCCCATGACAGAACTGCTTGACGTTCTTTCCCTAAAATATCATCCTCGAGCGAAATAATGATCAATTGCTCGCTTGCTATGCGAGCATCAGCCTCCTTATAAAGGTCCATCATCGTCATTGTTCTTACTTTTTCCATGACAACATTCCCAGTATAATCAGTACGGGATAGACTCCTAACATCTTTCAGCTGGGGTAAATGATGCGAATTTTATTTTGTGCTACCTGTCACAACATCCTACATGTAGATAACTAAAATTAAGTCCTTAACTTGCTCATCAATGATCAGGCAGTAGTAGAAATTAAAATATAAAGAGAGTTTTTAAAAAAAATGGAGAAGTTAATTAAATACCTCATCAAGTTGTTGTTTCAACGAGGTAGTAGAAAGATTGTCTAGCTATCGAGTGAGTCTTATCCATGTTTTTTGTTACCTACAAAACAAAAATATAAAATATAAATTTCATTAATTATGTAGGTGATGAACAAAGACAAAAGGCTGGATAGATGTATTTTTCTAACCCCGACTACATTCGGTTGAGTCGTACGCGAATGAGGCAGGTAAATGTGCTTATTAGGCCATTGGACAAAACACCGAACCGCATCTTCCAGAATTTTAAGGTCGTCACGGACTGGGACGGGCAGTTGAAGCGTTTCATAGCCCTTCAAGGCTTGATTTATCTCCACTTTTGTATGATTCGGCAAAAGTGGTACGCCAAGAACCAAGATGTTTTCCGCTGATTTGTTGGGCATTATGTCTACGAAACCCCGGGCAACGCGAACAAATTTCTCGGATGAAGGGTCGGTGAGAATAACTACCTTCCTTTTTATTGCCTGTTGAATACACATTATTAATTAAATACCAAAATATAATAGAATTCATAAATGATCTACATACCTATTACAGACTTCATGGATACCTTTACGATTACTGGCCCCTCATTTGAAGGTGATGGGTCGTCCGTCTTCTCAACCGTCATCTCAAGTTGCATCCCCTGATTATTGTCATCCGTCTTCTCAGCCGTCTCCTCAAGTTGCATCCCCTTTTCAGACTCATTTACCTAATAAAATTAACCAATCAAAGGCTATGATGTCAGAGGTATAACATTTGGCGGCTGGAAAGAAACAAATGCAGAAAAAAAAAGAAAAATAATAAAGTCATATTTACCTTATCGGCTTGAGGTATTAAAACTTCAGCAGCACTAGCTATAGGTACCTCTTTCTGTTTCTCGTTGATCGATACTTCTTCCTCATGGGTGGGGAAGGTAGTAGTATTCTCTGCCTCTTGACCAATCTGTTGCACCTCACCCTTTTTAATGACATCCTCCATCATCTTCAATTCTTCTTCGGAAGGCTTGCCTCCAGAAGTCATTTTTAGTATCACGGATGCCAATAACTGAACCTGGGTGCAAAAAATGTAGAATCACCATTTTGTTTAAAACAATAACATTTGAATTTTAAATGACAATATAAAATGGTACTATGTCAGCCTTCCCCTTGTTTTTCTTCTTCTTTTTCGGGGTAGTTGTCCCATAATATTTCGTGACTCCGACATGTAATGGGATGCCTCTCAATCGACGTGGATGCTCGGGTCGGCCGATCGCTCTAGCAAGAACGTCATTAAGACCATTCGGAGTGAATTTCCCTTCCGCAACCTCCTTCAATACATTCTCCTATAATATATTAAATAAACTTCATTTTATTTTTGTTAGTAAAATAAATAGATAGTCAGACATACATACGCATAAGAATTAAACAATAAAGTTATTAAAAAAACTCGTCTTAATAAAATAATACTTACTATGTTGGCCAAGACTTCCTGATCATATTTGTTACAGGTTCGCGATCTTTTAGGCGTGTGCCCTTCTTTATAAGTTACGTGTCGATTCAAGTCGGTTACTCCCTCTGACACCTACATATTAACTCAAAACTAATATATGTATACATGTGTATCAAGTCCAAGTATGATTAAAAACATCTAATATATAGATGCTACTTACGAGATTGTCTTCTATCAATCTGTAATCGCCTCGAGAACCATAATATACCCCCCACTTCTTTGAAATGTTAGCACGATTTCTAGCGCTAACGGCCTTCAAATCATATAAAATCGCAAGTAGAGTTTTAGAAATTGCTCAAAATAACAGCAGAAAAATGTAAACATAAGACATGGATACTTAACCTGAAACTTTTCACTCGCTCGTTTCGCCTTAAAATTATCCCATTGTTGCTGAGTGATGTTGGGGTACTTTATCGGTGGGCTCTTATGCATCTCCCCCGTCTGCTTGTCGACATACAAGTGTTATTTGGCAAGGTCACACCTCCACTGCCTTAAGGCTGCCCCTGCCTTATGTAATAGATACTTATCATGGCAGTCGGGAATATCGAAGGCTTCCTGCATCATCATAGCATTCAATTACATGTTATATATATACTAATAAGCGGTTGTTTAATATCATACCTTTATACGAACCAAGAGTAACTTCTGCAAAATAAAATGTTGTTTAGCTAAAATAAATTATCATACCTTTATACGGGTCAAGAGTAACTTCTGCAATACAGGATTTAGATTCCTGAAATCATCTAAATCAATAGGCGCAAACTGTCTGGTTGTAACTCCAATCCAAGTGGATAAATGACCATCATTTGTACCGATAGGAACACCTTTCACACTCCATTTTATAGGCAGCGGCTGTTTTGCCGCTATAGCTGCAAGGGCTGAAGGGCACTGCGAAGCACCCCTCTCACCAGGCTTATCCCCCTTATCATTGTTTTCGTTTCTTTTCCGTTTTTCACCCATGATAATCCTAAAACCCTAAAACCTTCAAAATATATGAAATAGTCGTAACTGAACAGAGTCATGCATGCAGAGATTCTAAAACCCTAAGACCTTAAAAGGAATGAAATAATAACTAAACAAATAAAGAGTCATGCAGAGATTCTAAAACTCTAAAACCTTAAAAAGGAATGAACAAATAAACAAGATGATAAAGAGAACGATAAAAGAACAAAGACACAAAAAACAAAAAGATGAAAAACAAAAAGATGAACCTCAATCTTAAAACCCTAAAGACGAAACACAAAAATTACCTGATTATGATAAAGAGAACGAGCAGGATGATGATAAAGAGAACGAGGAGAATGATGATGATAATAAACAAAAAGATTTGTGTGTTTGTGTTGTAAACGAGGATTATGATGATGATGATAATGAGATTGTAAATTACTTGTGTGTTTAATTTGCTCTATAGGATTGTAAATTATTTTTTATTAAGAGAAACTATTGACCACGGTTATACTAAAACAAAACCGTTGTGATAGAGTAATGACAACGGTTAAAGTATACCCGTTGTTATATATTTTCACCAAAATGCGCCAAAATAAAAAGTCTAATAAACACAATGACAACGGTTTATATAGTAGGACCCGTTGTTGAAAGTAATAACAACGGTAGTATTATAAAGAACCGTTGTTATAGATTGTGTGTTATATTTAATTTTTCAGATACGCGAGCGCTGTATTAAATTTTGAGGCACAAATATAAATAAATTACGTTTAATTTATTTAACTTTGCTTTAAATTTAATTTATTTATTTAATGTTATAATATATACGTATAATACATCAAAATTGTTATGTTATTTAAAGATTTGTACATATATATTATATATATATATATATATATATATATATATAGTTATTATAAGCATAAGTTACGTTTAATTAGCGAGGTATATATCACCTGTCCAGCTGGCAAACGGGTCAATAATCGGATCGGGTTTGGGTCATATTCCGATCGGGTTAGATTCGGCGGTCTTGTAACTTTATCGGTTTAGTTTGGGTCGGGGAGGGTCGTCGATCATTTCCGGGTCAAGCGGATGAGATTATATATCGCCAAAGTCTGGCCGTTTTTGGATCGGGTGATTCTCGAATCAGGTCATTTTCTGTTTCAGATATTGGTTATAATCACTAACCTGAAACTGATCCGACCCGAAATTAGGTCGGGTTATTTCGGGAATGCTCATTTTTTCTCTTTCGTTCATTTAATTTAATTCGATAGAAATTTTTAGTGATTATTAAGTATCATTTTCGGGTCGAATCACTTTTAGATCAAACTAATGTAATACAAAGTATAATAATATATATTAGTATGCATGACTTCAAAATAACTATTAAGCTAGATTGGGTAACTTCGGGTCATTTAAATCGGGTCATTTTATGTTCGGGTGGTTACGGATCGAGCCATCCACTATTACTTCGGGTCGATCGCTTTTGGGTCGGGTGGTTACGGGTCATCAGGTGGTTTCTCGATCAGGTGATTTCGGGTTGGGTTATTTTCATTTGGGTCGAATGAGTTTTCGTTCTAAACAAACACGCGGGTCGAGTTCGAGTCGAGCCAGGTTAGTTCGCGTTTCCGGTCATATCCAGATTCTAAAATTCGGGTTATTTGGGTGGGTTGCTTGGTTTTGCCAGGTCTACGTACGTAGCTTGTGCTGCTCTAATATATATATCTATGCGTGTTCAGAACTAGCTGGCGCAAGTCAATCTGACCCGACCCGAACCCGAGCAAAACCGACTCGACCCGACCCGATGACGGCCTGTAACCAATTATCGATATATATATATATATATATATATATATACACGACTCGAGCTGCATTATATACGTCGATAAAAATGAAAGTGATTTCTTGTTTAGACAATTGATACGTCGTTGTTTGACTGGATGTATATATAGACACAAGATTGGATTGAGAGGATTGGATTTAGGCGAAATGATTGGATTTGGGCGAAATGATTGGATTGAGACCACGGACCACCATCCTGGGCCATATCTAGCTATATACTCACTCCAATCCAATCCAAACTACCCACTTGCTTTTGGGTGGTCTTCGAGGCAAGGCTTTGACCGCGTTTTTCTTCCTTTATACTCCCTCCTAGTCACTCATTTCTTCCCTTTTCCCTTTTAAACAAAAATTAATGAAATGAATTTGGACCACACAAAACACATTACCCCACATATTAATGAATTTAGACCACACAAAACACACAACCCCACATCCAAAAAGGGAAAGAGGGAAGAAAACCCGACTTACCCAATAAGGAAAGATGGAAGAAATGACCGACTAGGAGGGAGTATATAGAATTATTATACAAAAAATATAATTTTATGAAAGATATTTTCGTGACAAAACAAAATATATTGCTTCCGTCTTTCAAAGTTCTATGTATTCCAATCTATAAATGGTCAAAGTTTTGAAAGTTTGACCTCTAAAAAGCAAATGTGTAGTTTGGATTGGATTGAAGGGAGTGTATATATAGATGGCTCGCTCTACATACCCCACATGCATAACCGTCACTGTTTCCCAAATTAAATAATGGGGTCGACTTTGTTCAAGTACACAGGGAGAGGAGTACGAAAAGGCACGATGTGTGTAATAATGAACTTATTATTTAATATATATATATATATATATATTATAGATAATAATATATATATATATATATTATATATATATATATATATATATATATATATATATATAGAGGTGGGATCTCGTGAGTTGAGTTCTTACGGTGAGTTGGTACTAACAATGTGTTATTGTAATGTTATTCTCATGTTCTCATGATTCTACAATCTTCTTATTAGGTTACTTTTTGTTTTTTTAACCAAGTGTTATTCTTATGTTTTTTTTTACCTTTTTTTGTTACCACGTGTTATTCCAGTGTTATTCTTATATACTTTTTTTTTTAAACTTTTTTTTTGTTACGACGCGTTATTCCTGTGTTACTCTTATATTTTTTTTGTTACGACGCGTTATTCCAGTGTTACTCTTATATTTTTTTTGTTACCACGTGTTATTCTTATATTTTTTTTTTACTTTTTTTTTGTTACGACGTGTTATTCAAGTGCTACTCTTATATAATTTTTTTTACTTTTTTTTTGTTAAAACGCGTTATTTCAGTGTTAACCCTATTATTTTTTTCTTCCGACGTGTTATTCCAATGGTATTCTTACATTATTTTTTTTGTACTTATTTTTGTTACCGCGTGTTATTCTAGTGTGATTCTTACTTTTTTTTTTTAGTCTTTTTTTGTTACCGCGTGTTATTTCAGTGTTACTCTTACTTTATTTTTTTATAATTTTTTTTTGTTACTTCGTGTTATCCTAGTGTTACTCTTACGTCATTTTTTTTTACTTTTTTTTAACCGCATGTTATTCTAGGGTTATTCTAGTGTTATCCTAGTGTTACTCTTACGTCAATTTTTACTTTTTTTTCCCGCATAGTATTCCAGTGTTATTTTTACATTTTTTTTGTTATCACGTGTTATCCAATGTTACTCTTATGTTAATTTTTGTTACCACGTCTTATTCCACTGGTACTCTTATGTTTATTTTTTTTTTTCCTTTTTTTTCACGTGTTATTCCAGTGTTACTCTTATGTTAATATTTTGTTACCACGTGTTATTACCGTGTTACTCTTATATTATTTCGGTGTTTTTATTGTGTTACTGTGTTGTTACTACGATGTTATTATTGTGTTACTGTGTTGTTACTCCGATGTTATTCTTGTGTTACCGTGCTGTTACTCCGGTGTTATTCTTGTGTTACCGCGCTGTTACTCCGGTGTTATTCTTGTGTTACCGCGCTGTTACTCCGGTGTTATTCTTGTGTTAATGTGCTGTTACTCTGGTGTTATTCTTGTGTTATTTTACTGTTACTCCGGTGTTATTCTTGTGTTATTGTACTGTTACTCCGGTGTTATTCTTGTGTTATTGTACTGTTATTCCGGTGTTATTCTTGTGTTACCGTGTTGTTACTCCGGTGTTATTCTTGTGTTAATGTGTTGTTACTCCGGTGTTATTCTTGTGTTATTGTACTGTTACTCCGGTGTTATTCTTGTGTTATTGTACTGTATTCCGGTGTTATTCTTGTGTTAATGTGCTGTTACTCTGGTGATATTCTTTTTTTTTTTGGTACAAGGTGTTATTCTAGTGTTATTCTTATATTATGTTTTTACTTTTTTTTCTACGACATATTATTCCAGTGTTATTCTTATTTTTTTTTGTTACTACGTGTTATTCTTTTTTTTTTGTTACCGCGTGTTATTACAATGTTATTCTTATGTTGTTTTTTAAAAAATTTTTGTTAACATGTGTTATTCAAGTGTTACTCTTACGTTATTTTTTTGTTTAATGTTTTTGTTACCGCGTCTTATTCTATTGTTATTCTTATGTTATATTTTTTTTTTACTTATTTTAACGCATGTTATTCCAGTGTTATTTTTTCGTTATTTTGTTTTATTTCTTTGTTACCGTGTGTTATTCTAATCTTACTCTTATGTTATTTTTTTTAATTTTGTTTTGTTACCATCTGTTATTCTAGTGTTACTCTTATGTTAGTTTTTTTTTACTTTCTTTCCGGTACTACGTGTTATTACAGTGGTACTCTTAAGTAATATTTTTTTACTTTTTTTTAGCACGTGTTATTCCAGTGTTACTCTTTTGTTATTTTTTATTTTTGCTTTTTTTGTTACCACGTGTTATTCTTTTGTTATACGTGCTTAATCGTGGAAAACGCCAAATTCTACGACGACATTGCCGACGCGTGGTTAATCACAAACCTGAACAATCCTAAGTACAATGAACCGAACCTCCATGATTTTTAGCTATGGCGGACAAAACCTTGAAAAAAATTACGAAACTCAAAATTTCGCAATCACTGACAATGTTGTACCAAAGCAATCCAAAGGACATTTGAGCTTCTCCTCCGATACTACTACAAATCATTTCTTCGTCGGTTCTTTCGAAATCATTTTTTCTCAACCTGATAAACACCATGGCTGGAACAACAAAGTCAACAACAATCAACATTTTCAACTTTTCTCATCCTTCAATTTCTCAGCTAAACACATAGTAATTACTCTTCATCAATCTCACAAAACAATTTCAGAATAAATGATATTCAATTAGAATCAATATATATTAAATTACTGGTTCATGAAAATTCAGGCATCATCCATCTCGGCTAAACTAAATCTCATCAATTTCATCAAACCTTTTCATAACCATTGACAATTGAGTTAAGTATAATTAAAATAAAGTTTTGATTTATGAAATTAAGGTATCATCATTGGAAATCAAAATTGTACCAAAAGAAAACACGAACTCCATTGTAAGCTCAACCGACGTTATCGGTATTTCTCTGGCGGAAGAACGAGAGCGCTGGTGTCGGATAAGGTGGCGATAATTTTGAGGTAATGATCCAACTCTTTCAAAAACATATTTTGCTGAAGGAAGCATGAATTACTGTAGTTCCATGGTTGTAAATCGATAGCAATAATATTGCGTTAACAAAGCGGCGTTTAAATGGATCGTGTTCACTCGTTTTCTTTCTCTTTTTTCAGATTTGGGTGCGAGGAGAGAGGAAAAGAAATAAAGAAGGGAGGGAGTGAATGGATGATTGAGTGGATGTGTATCAAATTAAATGACGTGGGGGAATAAGATCTGGTCCCTTGATCCTATCTAATTTAATGGTCCAGATTTGTGAGTACCAACTCACCATAAGACATTAGACTTACAAGAACCCAACACTATATATATATATATATATATATATATAATATTAATGTTTGCGTTTTAATTCTATCTATTATGTAACTTAATGACCCGATACTGACCAGTTTAAATTCGGTGTACTGTATTGTGTTTTTTTATCAATAAAGCAAGGTCTGTTTTATTTGATGTAATATCAAATTATTATCGCTATTGATCAAACATCAAAAGAATGAACATCAACGGAATTAATCATATCAATTCAAAAACTTTAAACAACATTCTTTATCATTGATTATTTCATTAGGAATAACCCAGATTTTATATTACAGTATATTACATTCATCCGACATCAAATAAATAAATATTTTAAATAATCCGGAACAATTCCGATTAAGAGTAAAAAGCTTTTCTCACACTGCCACCAACAATCCGGAACAATATTGATAATACTGATGACTTCCGGATCATTAACCTCGTATTTTGCAATAACAGATTCAATGCATGCAAATACACTTCTTGCATGTGGAGATAAGGTAGGACGGGTACAGCTCAACATATCTCTTGCGGCATCCAACCTGCGAGTATCAGGCCGACGAGGGTAGCCAGACGACAATAATGATGACAACGCTTGGTTGACAAGTCGGACTGCTTCAAGCCTCTTAATCCAATAATCCCTTTGATTTTCAATGGATGCTTTAATCAATGGGTGATGATCAGCGGGAAGTACGACAAGAGCCTCCTCCTCATTTGCAATCAATTTTTTAAGGGTCGTCTCATCGTTGGGAAGGTTAACTGCTGCCATTGATGATGTTAATTTTTGGAGTAAATAATTAGGGTTATGTAATATTTAAAGGAAGGGTTTTGAGGCTGTATTTATAGAGAGACTTAGACTAGGTTATGTGGTATTATGCAGTTACTTGTTAGCTTTGGTCATTCTTAAAGATTCCCAAGTTACTTGAGGTTTTGGTTGCATGTTCTTGTTTCTGATTATGCTGTTTCTGCTGTTACAGGTTTTCTGATGTTGTTTATTCACAGGTTTGGACTGTAATGCAATCTCTTTTAATTAAAAAAAAAATATTGAACAATAACAACGGTTATTACTGAATATAACCGTTGTGATAGAGTAATGACAACGGTTGAGACATACCCGTTGTTATATATTTTCACCCTATTTGCGCCAATATTTGAAAGTCTACTAAGACAATGACAACGGGTTTTCTGTTCATAAGTGTTGTCATTACTCTATTACAACGGTTGTATTTAGTAAAACCGTTGTGGAAAGTAATGACAACGGTAATATTCAATGAACGAGATTGCATTACAGTAACTGCATATTACCACATTAACGCATAGGAAACATATATACATTCACACATTTACTCAATCAATAACTGCATGTGAATGTATATTGGTTTTGGGAAATGTAAATGCATGTGAATCAATGCATGTGAATCAATAACTGCATGTGAATCAATAACTCCAATCAATAACTCTCTATAAGTACAGCCTCAATACAAGGCTATCAACCATACAAAATTTCCCAACTACAAAATACTAACATCTTTGCATTCCCCCAAAATACTAACATCAACCATACAAAATGTCTGAAACGTTTAATAAACCATATGCTTGCATCATGGTCCAAATGCCTGCTCATATTGAGGGTGGCTACGCTGTATGTAAAAGCTACAAGAAACTCCGTGATACGCTTATTCGAAATGGCTACTTAATCAAGAAGATGAGGTCAAATTGGCATGGCAGGTACTTTTGTGGGGAACTCGTTTTCGAGTATGGGATGACCGATACTCATCGTGCGTCCGCATTCAAACTGGCAAGAATTTTTGACAAGGCAGGGCATGGGCGAAAGGATTGGATTGAGAGCACGGACCACCAGCCTGGGCCATATCTACGGGTGGCTACCCCACATGACCGTCACCGTTTCCCAAATGGGGTCGACTTCGTTGAAGTGACCCAGGGAGAGCAGTACGAAGGGATGGTTCTGGCCGAGGCTGAGCCGATTGATGCATATGCTCTAGCGGTGGCAGCTATACGGGAGATTTACCCAGACTCAATTTATTTTGTTGTTGTTATTGTTGTTGTTTGGTTGTTTTGGCGCCATTTGTGTGTGGCGCCGTTTGAACTTATTTAATAATATTAATGTTGATACGTTAATTGTTGTTTGACTTAATATTAGAAGTAATTAAACTAAATTTAATAATGGTCATAAATTCAATAATACACTAATTCACAAATTCAATTCAAAGCTATTCAATCAATAAAGAAAAATTAGAATTGAACAATTCAGCAAAATTCAATAATAAACGACATTCAGGAAATCCACAATTCAATAATAAGAATTGAACAATCTAGCTAAAAAATCTTAATATAAAATAGTTAATAAAAATAATACCTGATTAATAAGAAATAGCATACGGTGACAACAGTGACGGAGATGATGACAGAGAGACGATCGGGGAGTATGTCTTACTGGTGCAGTATGATCGCTTTGTGTTTGTGTTTTTGTGTTGCAGTACAATATTATTAGTGTTGTGTGTTTTTTTCATCTTTATTAACAAATATTGACAACGCTTATCATAAACAAACCGTTGTGATAGAGTAATGACTACGGTACCCGTTGTTATATATTTTCACCCTATTTGCGCCAAAATGAAAAGTCTAATTAAGACAATGACAACAGTTCGTTATTTAGTAACCGTTGTTATAAGCAATAACAGCGGGTATATTTAGAACAACCGTTGTTGTTGCTTACCTTTATTTTTTTTAATTGTAAAAAGAGACAGCAACAGCATAAGCACTATATACTGCAATAATAATCAGTGGAAACCAAAATAGCATAACAGCAACAACATAAGCACTATATACTGCAATAATAATCAGCAGAAACCAAAACATGGAGACAATACACTGAATGACAATACACAAAATGACTACACCTCAAGATCGGGGACGTTTCTTGTCCGACATAGTTTTTTCGTTAACCCAAATACCTTCACCATGATCATCACGCATATAGATGCTTTCAATGTTATCATGATCAGTGTCAACATCGTCGAAATAAGATACAGTGGTAGAGTGATCCATTCCCTCAAATACGACATCCTGATCATTATCCCCACCATTATCGGGTGCACCCCGTCTAATCCTTATAGTTAGTACAACAGACCACTTCTTATCCATAGGATTAGTGACATAGAACACTTGTTTAGCTTGGGATGCCATTATGAAAGGATCATCCTTATTATTGCCAACCTTATCCAAATTGACCAACGTAAATCCCATTTTATCCTTTCGAACAGAATTGTTGTTATTATTAACCCAGTTACATCGAAACAGAGGTATTGTGAAATCAATGTAATCTAATACCAATTTTTCTTGAATAACACAATAATAAAGGCATTTTCCCCAAATAGGTTTTTTATCTTTTGAAGTAGCAAAGTGCATTGCCTCAAGAACTCACACCACTGTTTTGCATTGTGCTAAACTCATCTTGCTCGCGGGTGTAAAAAGTATATCCATTAATAGCAAAACCGCTGAAAAAAGTGGCCTTGGCATTTGGACCTAACCCAAGACGTAGTAACCTAGGAGAGATGTCATCACCATACAAATTCTTATACTCCAAGACAACATTCCTAAACCACTCTCCAAACGTCTTCTTATGCTCGTTTGCAATCCACATCTCGCTCTTGTTTGGGTGATCGTATTTGAGCTCATCTTTGTGTTGTTGAATATAAGGTTGCACTCATCTTCGTTGTTTAGCACATACGTATATGCTAAATGTAACATGTCACGTGCCACAATTTTTTCAACCCGGCCCCTAATACCTTTTCCGGTCATCCAGTCACTATGACGGTTCTTTGGAACGCCAATTAACTCCTCATGGGAGAGATGAGCGTAACAATATGCAAGAGCTTCGTCTAATATAGCACGTTCAGCAATACAACCTTCTGGACGATACCGATTAGATGTATAGTCCTTGTACACTTTCATCAATCTTTCGAAAGGATACTGGTATCTCAAGTACACAGGCCCAAGGTACAAAATCTCCCTAACCAAGTGAGTGGTCAGGTGAATCATGATAGTGAAGAAAGAGGGTGGAAAATACATTTCAAAATGACAAAGAGAGGTGACAACGAGGTCCTGCAATGAATCCGCATCATCGCGATCGATGACTTTATCGCATATGGACTGGAAGAAGAGACAGAATCTGGTAATAGCATATCGTACCTTTTCAGGTAAAATGGAACGAATAGCCACGGATAGTAATTGTTGCATCAAAGTGTGGCAATCATGTAACTTTAACCCGGTGAGTTTTAGATCTTGCATCGACACAAGGCTTTTGATGTTGGACGAATAACCATGTGGCACTTTAATTCCATTCAAGCATGCACAAAACTCTTTTTTCTCATTCCGTGAAAGGGTATAAGCTGCTGGCGGTAAAAATGTACCTTTACCTCTCTTCTGTGGTGCCAACTCTAGCCTAATACCCATCATTTGCATATCTTCCCTAGCTGCGGCGTTATCCTTTGTTTTACCGGGAACATTCAGGAGGGTATTGATAATATTATCACAGACATTTTTCTCAATGTGCATGAAATCGAGGCAATGCATGACCTCCAGGTCAGGCCAATATGGAAGTTTATCAAAAAATATGGATCTTTTCTTATACCCACGAGTAGACAATTTAGAGCCGTTCTTCTTCCCATATTTTATCTCAATATGCTTTACTTTCTGATAAACTTCATGACCACTCAAAATTCTAGGAGGTTGACGATGTTCTTGACGTCCATTAAATGCTTTCTGCTGCTTGCGATAACAATGGTCAGGATCCAAGCCCCTCCTATTTCCCAAATACACATACTTATGAGAACACTTCAAGTATTCAGACTCGATATCCTCCCCACACAATGGACAGGCCTCTTTCCCATGCACCGTATGCCCAGAATGGTCGCCATAAGCCGGATAGTCGGTTATTGTACACAATAACATCGCTCTCAAATTGAAAGTTTCCTTCCTATATGCATCAAATACTTCTATCCTACTATCCCACAAAATTCGCAAATCATCTAAAAGAGGTTCCAAATAGACATCTATATTATTTCCAGGTTGTTTAGGGCCGGAAATTAACAACGACAACATCAAGTACTTTCTTTTCATGCACACATATGGAGGTAAGTTGTATATTGCCAACACTACTGGCCAAGTACTATGTTGGGTACTCATGTTTCCATGTGGGTTCATTCCATCAGTGGACAGCGCTAGACGTAAGTTTCTAGGTTCAATGCCGAACTCGGGATACTTAGCGTCGAACGATTTCCATTGCATACCATCTGCCGGGTGTCTTAGCTTCCCATCATTTATTCTTCCAGTTTCATGCCAAGTTAACATTTTTGAATCATTGCTATTCGCAAACATCCTTATGAATCTTGGTATCACTGGAAAATACCATAACACCTTAGCCGGGATCCCTTCCTTATCCTTATAACGCCACTCAAAACAAACCGGACAATTGGTTAAGTTTTGATATAATTTTCGATACAATACGCAGTCATTTGGACATGCATGTATTTTCTCATATTTCATACCCACCCCTCTAATTAGTTTTTTAGCCTCATATGTCTTAACGGGAAGAACATTACCATCTGGAAGCATGTCGTTTATCAAGGCTAATAAACTAGTGAAACATGTGTCACTAACCCCATTTGCCCCCTTGATATTATACAACTTCACCACAGCCGACATCTTTGTGTACTTACAACCAGGGTACAGAGGCGCTTCAGACTCACACAACTTCTCATACATGTTGTCAAGGTCATCCAAATTAATGTTGTTATCTTCAAAAGCATTTGATTCATCATCTTTTTCTTCATTATCTGTAGACCCAACATTCAACTCGTCTGCTTCCAACTCAACATACTCGGCAAACTCGGGATCATCAGTTATCCTTTCGTATACCTCAAGATCATCTTCTTCAAAATTATTATCTTCCTCTAATGATTCCCCATGAAAAATCCAACGGGTATAGGATCGACTAAAACTATACTTTTCTAGGTGAATTTTAACGTCCGGAATAGCCATATACCTAATATTACCACATCTTTCACAAGGGCATGGAATACTAGAAGAACCATTCAAATTGTTCGCAACGACTTCATAAAATTCAGCTAAACCATCCTTATAGTTTGGGTCACTCATATTCGCAGCATTCATCCAAGTTCGAGTCATTTATCTACATTCGTAGTATATATAGTAAGCCAAGTAATTCAGAAAATCCAACTAATTAAAACTAATTCAATAATAAGCCAACTAATTCAGAAAATGCAATGTATAAGGCAACTAATTCACAAATAAACGAAATTCAGGAAATCAATAAAGAAAAATTATTAGAATACCTGATTAATAAGAAATAGAAGACGGAGATGATGACAAAGAGACGATCAGGGAGTATGTCTTAGTGTTTGTGGTTTTGTGATGCAGTATAATCTCTTTGTGTTTGTGTTTTTGTGTTGCAGTACAGTATTATTAGTGTTGTGTGTATTTTTCATCTTTATTAACAAATATTGACAACGGTTATTATTCATAGTAAACCGTTGTTATTAAATTACTTATTTACAACGGTTAAACAAGTTATCCCGTTGTTACAACTAACAACAACGTACAACAAAATCATATTCGTTGTTATTAATTTATGCGCTAAATTAATAACACATTATAACAACGGGTTTATTTATGCCCGTTGTTATTACTTTTCCTTATTTCGCGCCAAATTAATAACAACGGATATAAAATAAATTGTTGTTATTAGTAAATTTATTTACAACGGTTATTTTGGTTCACCCCGTTGTTAAAACTAATAACAACGTTCGAAAAACTAATACCGTTGTTATTAGGTTTAATAAAATTCCGCGGAAAAATAATTATCCATTCCACAACGGTTTTTCTTTATTTTCGTGAGTATGCGTTGTTGATGGGGCGTTGTTATTGCATGAATTTGTAGTAGTGCGTGGTTGTTCGGTCATCACCTCACGTTGCTTCTGGTTTTTCACGCCTTCGTCGTCGCCGATCGTCTTTGCTGCTGGTAATTCCTCTATGTTCAACATCTTGTTGTTGCTTATACTGGTTTTGTTCTTCAAATTTAATTTATTGATTGTTCACCAATTGTTGTATTAGTCTTGCTTTACATTCAATCACTCACAAAAAATTAAATACCCTTTTTCCCTGTTAGTAAGTGTTAACTCTCTTCTGGTTGTTGGTGTCAATCCTTTAATTTTTTATGACTCAATGAAAGGTAGTCTATGCTGCTGGTAGTTTGAATTTTATAAATTCCTATTTATCAATCTTGTCTTATTTTATGCTAATTATACCCTTAAGTGCTCAACTAAAAAAGTAGTCTTTCTAATTGAAATGTAGGTCACAATTGCAGTGTTATAGGCTAAGTTTAGGTAAAGGATTCAGTGGGAAAGAACTCCTGAAATTTTTAGACCATTTTTCTTCGTAGTTGGTTGGCTTCCTAGACGACAAATTTTTTTTGATAGTTTGATGGTGTTCTAGCTTTGTGTTAGTAGGAAACCAATTATGTAAATAAAGCAAGAAATGAAACAAAAGCAACGCTACTGTTTCATTTATCTTTACTTGTGTACGTAGTTGTAAAAGAGTAGGACTTAGTTGTTGTGAGGTACTTGTTTGCTAAGTGAAGTGTTAGTGGATTATGTTGTAACTTTATCTTTGCATTGTTTATGTACTGGAGAATTTCCTTGTAATATTTTGTTTTTTTTTATTTATATATGATTACATAGATAACTATGGATCGTACATGGATGATGGATGGGAAAAGAGGTGATCCTCAATACGATGCCGGTTTAGCTGAATTTTATGAGTTTATTAGAAAGAATGCCAAAGACATGTCTAATATGGCATGCCCTTGTGATATGTGTTTGAATATTAAATATATGAGTTTTTCGGAAGTTAAAATCCATTTGGAAAAGAGTAATTTTAATCCAAAGTATAGATATTGGATTTTTCATGGCGAGTCTAGAGTGCTACAAAGAATGGAAGAAGATAATGATGTTCAATTGGGAGAGATTGGGATTGAGGGGGAACTGTGTCCTATTGAAAAACGTAATAGTAATAGTAAGTAGTGAAGACTTCCCTGCTATTTTTATGAGGTAAGAATTTTAAATTTTTATAGGCATAATAGTAAGTTCCATTTCTTATTTTGAATTTTGTTTTATTCACTTTTTTTTTTATGAACCATTTGTACAAGTTTAGCTAATTTTTGTAGGTATTTGAGTGAACTTACGGAGACTATGAACTCCACTAGTTTATATGGATTCTTGTACCCCGAGCCACTGTCTAAATTTGCAGCAGTAAGTAGTGAAGACTATCGATCAGATTATATTGCTAGAGCTATGACATGTAGAGAGTGTGGTAGGGGTCGAAAACTTATATTTGCAGCTTATCCAGAAGGGTATATATAAACTTTTTCTTTTTCAAATTTCTATTTATTTCCGCCTAGTTACGTGAAAATATTCTCATTATTTGCTTTTTTATATCAAAGTGATCATTAAATGTTGGCTGCGATTAGTCCAGCTGAAAGTATAGTTTATTGGTGTGATCCACTTGGATATCCGAAGCCTCGACCATTTTTCGTGAAAACGATTACTAAGTAAATAATTTATTAATTATACTTGATATTAGTCATTTGATTTATGTATGAAGTGACGACTTATTTTAGTTAAATGAATCACAGGGCCTTCGAGAAAAGAAACGCTATCGATCCACTTGCCGGATTCGAGGCAAAACCACTTACTTGGAAATTAATTCAGGTATTATATCTTCTTAATTGTTCAGAGTATCTATAATCTTAGTTTGTATCGATTTCCTAGCATTCGTCTTATGAAACATCTAGACACGAACCAAATATAGAATTCTCTTTCCCATCATCTTTCCACGGAATAGCCTGTTTTTTTCATAGGGAATAAATATAATATATATGTATATTTCTTAATGGGTTTCTATTTTAGTGTCCTCGGCAGCCGGTTGGGAGCGTATTATGCGGATATTATGTTTGCCGATACATGTTGGAGATTATCAAAGGACGATATATTAATATCCTCCCAAATGTATGTTTTTTCTTTGATTTCAATGATTTGCATCTTTGTTTTTCGCACTTGCTTTACACATCATATATAGTATATTAACTACATTTTGTTGGGTGTCGTACATGTGTATATAGTTCATGATTAACGCCCCAAAGACGTATACCGTTGAGCAAATTGACGAGGTGCGGAATATTTGGGCTGAATTCACACTCCAATTCAAGCCAAAAAGCAACGTTGGGTGAAGATGATGATTACAGTTTTTGGAAGTTGCACTTGATCGCGACTAAGTGATGAGGATCGAGAGACTTTTATTTATGTTTTGCATAACGTAACATGTCTTCAATATTTGTAAACAATTAAAAACATGATAGGACTTTGTATTTTTTTCAAGGATTTGCCCTTATGGATTCAAATTAATTTGAAAATTCTTTGTTGTCTAAAACTTGCTGGGTCTTCTGTATTGTAACAGGTTTAATTTTTATGAGCTATACGATTCCATCGTGTAGGAGTTATGATAAAATGTGAAATATTTTTAAAAAAAAATAAGGATCAAAGAGAACGGTTGTACATTATAGCTATTCTCTTTGAAAAGCTCCAGCAAAAGCGCCAACATCCCTATCAAAGAGACATGCTTATCTAAAAGACCGGTTAAAGGAAGGAAGCACCCGTGCTCTAAGATATATTAAGGAGCACGGTTCTGTTTACAACCGTTCTGGTTGTTATTTACAAAGAGACCGGGTTGACTTTTGGCACCCGTGCTCTTATATCAAAGAGCACGACTGGCCGCAGGACGGTTCATTGTGCCTTCAAGAACGATCTCCAACCGTTCTCTTTTATCATTATTGTAGTAGTGAAATTTTTAAATCCTTCTTCTATTAAAACACAAGCTTTTCCTGCATCCTCATGAAGCCACATCATCACTCTATCCTTCACTTTCTATTTTTTCCCAAGTGGGATCCACCACATTTACACAACATTTTTTTTTTGAACTTTGTACTCAATTTCTAGAGTATTTTTATCTTACTCATCCTTAATCTTGAATTTATTAAGTTTTTCAAATTTGATATTTTATTTAATTACAAATTTTTAAATCGACGTGATTTAATTAAATTAAAGCCTGGTAAGATTTTTTTAATCGACGAAAATTTATTTAACTTTAAGCGTGAGAGGATTACGAGAATTCACTAAATGGATATTAATGTGACCATACGCTTTTATACAAAAAAATTAGAAAATCCAACATTTTGGAACATTATACAGTAGGATTGGTACAATTAAAATCTAAAAAATCCAACATTTTGGATCATTATACAGTATGATGCAGTATGAATGGTATAATAAAATTGTACAATCCTTCTTATATTAAAACACAAACATCCTTCTTATATTAAAACACAAACATTTCCTGAATTCTCCTTAAGGCACATCATCAATCAACAATTTTTTCATTTGATTGGGTGGGCCATTCTTTGAAACCCCAAAACATAATTTAGTTTTACTACTTTATTCACAGTTATTACTTCGTATTTGTCAATTTTAAGTTGGTCCTTTATATATTTGTTTATTCTTAAATATTTTATCATATTACCATATGTTTTGTAATTATATTAAAAAAAATAATTATGTTATAGATTATATTTGTTATAGATAAATATGATATAAATTTTATGAGAAAATAATAACAAGATGTATTTCCTTGTGGAATTCAAAAGAAAACAAAGAGTACAACATGGATCTAAAATGTCTGATTTAAACTTAATATTTATAGAAATAAATTTTTTTATGATGAAGAAATCAAATATCCAAAAAAACACATCATTTAACTGATCTTATCTAATTTGGTTATTAAAATATATAAAAAACGGCTATTAGTTTCAATTTATGTAAATAAAATAGGACCAAATTTTTGAGGTGGTAATGTTGTGCGTCAGAAACACAAATAAATACTCCGTATTAACATAATTTACTCACCTAAAAAATAAAACATAAACCCAAAAAAGCGGACTTTTATATGACGAAAAAGAAAAATCTCAAGGAAGAAAAAAACTGAAAAAAAATTTAAAAAAATATAAAAGATAAATCTGTTAATTTCTAATTAGACGTACAAAACTATTAATTATCATACCGTAACCCAAAAGTAAAATAAATTCATTAGAAACCAATATTAAACTAATTTTGTAGACCACTATTGTAATTTTTACGGGCTAAAATGAAGACATTTAAGCAGAATGGTGGTATTGGATTGAGATTGAAATAATCAACTTAGATTGAAACATGTGTTTGCTCATTTGGGGATGCTAACAAGGAGGAGTGAATGAAAGGCGGTAGAGAATCGGCCGAGAGAGAGGGGGCGTTTTACAATTTTGTGTTTATATTTGGGGTTGAGGAAATTTGATGAGGGTTTGGTATGAGTCCACGATTTTAAAACTCATGTTGCACATATTTTACTTGGGTTTGATATGTGTATATGGGCTGAGGGTTTGATATGATAAGGCGACTAAATAGGGTACCTACAAGGTGGTAAAGTGTGTGCAACTTATAGCTAGAGTGGACACCAGGCCGGGTCAAGGAGCAACCCATGTGAAGAAGCGGATTGTGGCAAATAGGACCTGATAATAACCCGAACATTTAGATCAAGACATGCGCGACCCATGACTCAACCCGAAATTAGGTACATTTTTATAAATAAAAATAAAAACTTAA
>JAIUZE010018245.1:0-32607 GCA_022085475.1 Heliosperma pusillum
TAGAAGTTTTATTAAAATAACATGTAATGAATATGTGATTTTATGTCTATGTGATAAAGACTCTGTTTCTAGCCGGTTTGATCCAACGGGTTTGGTCAAACTAAGATCTAGTGAGCCCCGATTTGACTGATGACCCGTCGCGGGACTCGGGTCGGGGATTTGTCTTCAAGTAAAGTTGTATTTAAATTACTGAATTAGCCTTAGTAGATACGAGGCGATATGATATTTGATTATTATTGATATGCAGTTAGTCACATGATAGGATGTATTCCCGTGACTGTTTGTTTATATGGTTGGTGTCGTGTTGACTAAGTACCCAAAGAGAATTATGGATATATGGGTCTTGACCATTTCTAATTCTAAATGTAGTATCTTGGACCATGACATTGATAGGCCCGTACTATCTTTAACTAGCATATGGAGTTCACTGCTTGATAGCTTTTGTGTCACGGCCTGGGGGGCTTATCTCCAAGCCGGGGCATGGCGTCCTAAGAGTTCCGCTTTGGGAAGGGAGCCAGCTTAAGTACTAGCCATATCTGCTTAGGGGGTCGCCTAGTAGAGTTTCTCATAGACGGTTATGTCATGGGACGGGGAACGGAATAGCTGTTGTCGCTAGGTCTGATCAGTCTAGGACTAGGATGTTTTCCTACCTGGTGGTATAGCCTCGAGTTACAGGAAGTCGACTCTTGACTTGGCCACTAAGAACTATGCCATGTTGTTCGACGTATTGGTCTTTCATGTTTGTATGATTCTATGAGTTTTAGAAGGTGAGATGCAAGCCGGCTAAGATTGATAGAGTTTGGATTACCGATTGTTAACTGATTCACATGATTACGTGTTGATTAGGGTTTGAGTGGATCATGGCCATGTTACAGGGTAACCTCTGAGCTAGCATACCAGCTTCCCTACCTCTTGTTATATTTTATTATCGGATTCACATGATAGCTTTCATATGATAGGTTATATGTTAGTTAATTGTTTCATAACATGAAAAGCATATCAGATATGTTAAGGTTTTGTATTTTCCATATACATTGCTTTTATGTTATTCATGTTTTATTAAACTCGACATTTCGTGGCTGGGAGAACTCGGAGTTACTCCCCACTGACTGTGGCTTCCGTGTTTATATTTAATGCGGTCGAACAGGTGGTGATGCATATTTGGGGTACATTGACGAGCTAGCGAGCGAAGTATTTACCTTGGACCTATATTCGGTTCATAGTTTGTATATTATTATACACTCTTTTATTTCCGTATTTATACGGGAGATATGTCTCCCGTCTTGTATAATTCCTATGTATAATATAAATTTTCTTTTGTAAAGAACCTTTGTATTTATGACACCCTTCGTTATGTATTAAAATTTTTTTTCTTTCCGCAAACCTGAGGGTGTCACAAACGCCTTCTTACTAGGAGCGAGTGTGGAACTAGAAGGCGGAGTGACCTCAGCAATGGTCGTTGGAACAACGGTGTCAGTAGTGACCGTTACAGGAGTCGGTGCTTCAGTGTGCTCTGTGGAGACTGTCTCAGAAGCAGTCTCGGTAACCGTGACAGCAGTATCAGTCTGGACAGAGGCAGTCTCGGCAGTAGCGGAAATCACTGTAGGTGTTGGCTCAGGGACAACCTCGGGAACCGTGGACTTATTTGGGACTGAACTTGATGCCTTAGTTGTTGATGATGACCCGAACAAATAGCAATTAATCGGACGAATTCGAGTAAGTCGAATTAGCAAACCCTAGTTCACAAAATCTCCAAATAACCGGAATTAAAGGGGAAAGGGAGAGGGTTATTCAATCAATTGCAAAAGTAAAGACTTGGGGTAAATGTAATTGGTAATTAATTGGGGATTTATCACAAATTGCAGGTAGGAAGTGCAGGAAAATCGAAGAATTGAAGAACAATATAGAGTTGGATCGAGTAGAATGAAAGAGAGATCGAAGACTTCCTTTTTATAGGTTGGTCAGTTCAGTCGATCGAGTAGGATTTCTACTCGATCGAGAACTTATTCCAGGCATAACGGCTCGATCGAGCGGTTCTGGTTTACTTGATCGAGCGATTTCTTTTCTTGATCTTCAGGTTATTCTATAATTTTTAAATCTCCTCGAACGCTTTAAATTCTCCTCGATCGAGGTGCTTGTCTTCCACAAATCTCTTCGATCGACTGACAGTTCACTCGATCGATTGATTTCCCGCTTCAGTTTCCTGCAAAGACGATACAACACGAAACCCAAAAAATACCAAAAATTGTCTAATAGAAAAAAAATAAATTTTTTATCTAAACTACGGATTATAATCTAACGTCTAATCTAAGCAAATAGTCTAATTGTCTAATTGTCTAACAAAAACGCGATAAAATGTTATTTACAATTTGCACGGGGTTGCAAACCCGGCAACCAAACAAATAGTTTCATGAAAAGGCCACCGTTAGGCCTTTGACTTGCGGAATTACCCTCAGCTGCGGTAATTTCCAACTTCTTTCTCCACGCGTACGATAGTTTCTTGGAGTCTAGCTCCACTTCGGAATCACTCGAGTACATGCGAGCTCCTTTGTCCTTCTTGGACTTCTTCTTGATATCGTCACGCGAACCTGGCTCTCCCTTTTCCAGCTACAATGCTACCGCTCTATGATCTGTAAGGCAACATACAACAGCATGTTCCTCCAATTCGCTCCCAAGTTGGGGCGGAGGTGTTACGGTAGCAATGGGGATATCACAGACATGAGCTATAGGCTCGATAGGAACCGAAGCTTTGTCATGCGTGAATAAATCAGGCGTAATGTCGGCTAAGGGAAGTGCGTGATAATAAGCGAGATTTATGTCGATATAAATCCGATATCAAACAATAATTTATAGGTCCAAACTAAAACTAACTAGGGCAGCTAGTGATAAGTCCGGGTCGATCACTAGGAGGCGGTCGATCTAATCAAATCTAGGGTCAAGTTCAGTTCTGCCAAGTAACAGGTTTTAATAGTTTGAGAGGTTGAGAAAGAGGGATAACAAACAAAAGCAATAATCAAAATGCAATATAAAGGGTACGAAAATCAGATGAAGGAAAAACTAGGGCAGAAACGGGATCACTATGTATCAACGGGATAAGTCAGCCAAGGTCTAAACAGCCTAAAGGGTCAGAAAGTTGCTTGTCCGGCCTCCTAACCACCCCTAGCGACTCTGATAACTGGTCCGGTCTCACAGAAATCACTATCCTATGTGTCCACCGATCGGTGAAGGGCTTCCCACGATCGGTGTCAGGTCTATTTTCCCAATCACTTGGCCAGTCTCAGGGGAAATACACTAAACAAATGATAACCTAGCGTCCTAGGTCAGTCAAACGACAATTAAATCAAACATAGGTTCAGATGCATAAACGGTTTAATTGGAACCCCCAAATCCCGGATCCACAATAGTTCACCCTAGCCCTAGCATGCAGATTAGCTACTCATGGTGATAGATATTAAGCAAAACAAGAAGACACAGGATGGTATGGCAAGATTCATGGTCGAGAAACGTACAAACATGAACGAAAATGACAGAAAACGAAATAAAACTGAATCAGAACCTGAATTAGGGCAAAAACAAGGAGGATGCCGATCGGTATAAGGCTATGCCGATCGGTATAGTGTTGTAAATGATCGAAAACGAAAACGAAATTACTTCTAAATGAAATGGAATTACATAAATGAAAAATGGGAAATTGCTTTAGATCCGTGACAAGGGATCTGTGCTGCGGTGGTGAGATGCTCTGGCGATCCGCTGCTTCTCCCACTTATAACCCTCCTTTAGGTCTAGGGTTAGGTTTTTGGCCTCCAGAATTGAGTCTTGGGCCTGTAGCTGAAGCTGGGCTTGCGTATTGGATCGGTCCATGTTGGACCTTAGAGTCTTGAGCTCAATCTTGGATCTTTGGTGAAGGCACCGATCGGCATAAGTGATGGGCCGATCGGCATCATGCTAATTGGACTCATCTTTTGGTCTTGGTTGCTCCATCCGATCGGCATTGGTGCTTCACCGATCGTTCTTGGGTCTTGAGGGTGTCCAATGATCATGCTAACACTTCCACCGATCGGTCTAAGCACCTTACCGATCGTTCTTGGTGTTACAACCCCACCACCGATCGGTGAAGAGTATAAACCGATCGTCAAAGGCAGGAGGTCGATCGGTGAGAATTCCTGCACAGCGCACTGAACTTCAAACGCCCGCCATTTCTTCGTTACTTGGTCAAATGAGGCGTTTTCGGTTGCGTTTTGAAGATAAGAAGAAGATCTTTCCGTGGCAACTTGAATCGCCTCGTTCCAATGTCTAGAACTCAAGATATGGCCTCTCAAAGATGACCCTAGTGAAGGAGGGTCTCACATCATAATCTTGATTTGTTTGAGCTCGATGTTGCTTCTTCATTATAGCTGGCCCAATCGGTATGACATGTATTTGAGCCTTGTTTTACTTCCTTTTCATCCAGAATCGATGGCGTGAGTTGGTGAAAGGTTGGTTCTTGATCCTTTATTCCTCGTGTTTAGCCAAAATGCTTTCAAATCACCCATAAAGGGCGTGAACTCTGCAAAATAGACATGAAACATACCAAAGTAGCAAACGAGAGGAAAACGACTAGAAAAGAGCTCAAAGGAGATACCTATGATGCACAAATGGGGTAAATGTGTAGGCAAATGTGCATATGGAATACGCACATCAAATCTCCCCAAACCAAACCTTTACTTGTCCTCAAGTAAAGCAATAGAGACAAGCATGGATCGAGATCATAGCTCAAGACACATTTACTCAAACTACTGTGAACAATGGCCATTACAAGTGCAGCAGGAACATACGCGTGAGAGTCGACCTTCAAAACAAGTCTCATCTAGCCTAACAGTCAATGCTCTTCATGAATACTCAAGACCTTGCAATCGAGCTCAAAAATAAAGACTCAACAAGCATTTTCAACAGCATGACTCAAATCAATGAAGTAGTACTCAAGATACTATATGTTCTCAAGGTATGCGGGGTACAAGGCGTAACGGGGCTGAAGTTCAAGGTGGAAGGTGGCTGCGTGCTAACGCGTTTGGGCATGTGTGGCTCATTAGTGACTAGTGGCTGCGTGACCACTTGGACTATTTCTTCAAATGTTACCCATTCACAACATTCATTAACATCATCCCAGCTTCTTGTTCAGCACTTATAGGATTTAGCCGTAATTTCTTCTCTTATGATTAGTTTGGCTTCTTATGACTTCATTTGTTCATTTGATTCTCAGCGCCTTAGCAAAATTGACTCCTTAGTGCCTTTTCACACCAGGTTTTTAGCAAAACTTCCACTTTTGATGAGCAGACCGATCGGTTTCACATCATACCGATCGGTTCTGATAGCATTTCCCAGACAGAATTATCACTTTACACACATTTAGATTTCATTCAGCTTAGTTACAGTACTCCTTGTCCTAACACGCAACCAACAGTCAAGGTGGGTGAGTATATGGCATGTAGTTTGAGTATCCGGGTTGTAACCAAGGTTATTATAAAGCAATGCGGGATCAAGAACAAGGACCTAAGTCTAAAGGGACAAAAGAGGCTGTTTTGGCCATGTGGAGTTCAATTTTTGTGGGTACCCGGTCCCGCAGGACTTAAGTGCATACCTTCGGAAATTAAATTGAGCTACTAAGTCACACAATGAGACAATGCAAGAGCATGCAAGCTAAGATTTACAATACGTAATTGAGAAGCATTTCGATGCAAAGTTGACTCACATCAAGCATATCAATCAAGCGTGTTCGACTACTTAATCCAATCTAATCTCTAGATGTCCTACCATAAGAGTTCAAGCCAATGTCACGAAAAGTAGAGCTAAGTGTAAGAGCAAAATAGACATTAAGCACATCTCAATCCACAAAACAAGACCAAAAGCAACATGGACAACTGTCCCCCTCCCCAAACCAAATTGAGCAATGTCCTCATTGCGACCACTCAGGGCGGGTCACAAGACAAGTCAAGGGGAAGGGCAAAAAGATATGAAAATATAGAGTTCAAGTTGATACCATGTGGAAACAGAAGGTTAACCTCCCCAAACCAGCTTCAAAGCATATATTTTTTTGTAGTTGCATGAACATTGGCTGGCAGGGAATCTCCCCAAACCGTCCATTAGATCCAATTCCTATCTGCAGATTGGCAGTTAAGGTTGTTCGCCGATCGGTGGAATCAGCAGTTTGATTGGTGGAGAGCCGTCCACCATCGGTAGCTCTGTTCTGCAGCAGTTCTCCTCAACTGCAAACATATAAGACAGACAAAACAGGAGAACTATAGGAAACGTTCTCTCTCACATCACTCACAAATGTCTCAAAAATCCAAAACAACATGTCCAAAAGTGTCTAACTATTACAACTGAAAATTGTTCCAAAAACAAGTATCAAAATTAATCGGGTTGCCTCCCGACAAGCGCTGGTTTCAGTTAGGTCCCGCACGACCTCATTAAGCTCTTGATCATGTGTAAGGGATATCATCCCCATTAATTACTCTCGGGCTCCAAAATGTACGACTGTCCGGGAGAGGATGATTGGGCCATAGCACACTTGGCAAACCAGCAAGCTTCGGATTCTCGTATACGTTTACTCTTGAGCTGCCGTGCCACCCACCTGGTTCATCAAATCCTGCTCTCAAAGGTGAACAAGTCTCCATGGTGTCTCCAAAGATGTGAGACAGAGACATATCGTCAAAAAGTACAAGCTGAATTCATAGCTGAAACACCAGCAGGACACAGTAAAAGATCAGGACTGACATTGGGTGGTATTGAATGCTCATAGGGGGTCAAGAAGGGTTGGGGCCGATCGGTAGGGAGGTGAGACTGATCGGTGGGTCCAGGTTCTGGGGTCTTTTGCTCATTTTCAAGGGATTCTGTCCTTATAAATAAAGGTGCACGTGGTTTACTAGAAGATTTGAATACCAGAAGCTCACCACCCACCTTAAAAGTCATGGTCTTCTTAGCCACATCGATTAAAGCCCCCGTAGTGTGTAAAAATGGTCTCCCTAATATGATAGGGATGTTAGCATCCTCGGGTATGTCTAACACTACGAAATCCACATGAATGAAATACCCTCCAATCCTAACCGGTACGTCCTCAAGTAAACCCAAGGGTCGTGAGGTGGTCCTATCCGCCATTTGTATCGTCATGTTCGAGCTCTTGAGTTGGGTCAAGCCCATCTTCTTAGCTAAGGACAAGGGTAGGACGCTTACACTAGCACCTAGGTCACAAAGAGCATTTTCGACGTTAATGGTGCCTATGACACATGGGATACTAAAGCTACCTGGGTCAGCAAGTTTAGGTGGAGAGTCGCTTTGTCGAGGTGCACTACACCTTTCTGTGAAAGCGACAGTCTCAACCTTGGGGAGTGTCTTCTTACGGTTCAACAGATCTTTGAGAAACTTAGTATACGAGGGTACTTGCAAAACTAAATCTAGAAAAGGAATAGTGATGTCAAGTTTAGTAAGTACCTCTTTGAACTTACCGAATTGTTCCTCATAGGGGGATTTCTTTTTGAGACGACTAGGGAAAGGAAGTTTAATCTTCATCCCAGCTTCTTCTGACTGCTTCCCCTTGCCCAAACCAGCTTCAACATCATTCTCAGAAGCTTTGAAAGGTTCAGACCGATCGGTATAGGGGTTGGGACGATCGGTGGGAGTGATATTCTGGCCATTTTCTTCGTTTTTCTGCTTCTCAGACCTCTCAGCATTCTTCCCAGAACTTTCTGCTCTGTCCTCAGCCTCATAGGTGGTCCCACTCCTCAATGTTATGGCATTCACATGATGGACTTGGTCAGGAGACTTGCTAAGCTGAGATGGTAGTTGGCCTTGCTGCCTCTGAGCTTGTGTGGCTGCTAGTTGAGCTATCTGAATCTCCAAATTCTTAATAGCCCCCGCCTTTTCTTGGTCCATTTTAGCCACTTGAGCAATGAGGTGCTCCTGGCTTTTCTGCATTTCCATCAGCATCATTCTCAAATCGTTCATATCTGTGAATGTAGGAGGCTTGAAGGGTTGAGGTCTGTTTTGTTGCTGGTATGGAACTTGACCGATCGGTTGAGATGGTTGGCCGATCGGTGGATGCTGGTACTGAGGGTTTAGCCTGTTGTACTGCTGGTTGAAGTTCTGCTGCTGATAGTTCTGATAAGCAACAACCTGTTCTACTACCCCTGGGTACCCAAAATTGTCCAGAGTGTATTGTTGTTGGAGGGCACCGATCGGTGAGGGTCTAGGGCCGATCGGTGAAGCAATCGTCGGGGCTGTGTTGACCTTCAAACTGGCCAACTGGGCTTTAAGATCCTCGATTTGGGCTGTCATACTCTGTTGGAAATGACCTTCAGTGCCTATAGCAGCCAAAGTAGTGGAAGATTGGCCATATTGGATACTATGGCTAGCCATAGTCTCTATCAACTCATGAACCTCAGCTACTTCCACGTTAGAGAACATCCCATTTGCCGCGGAATCCATTATCCTCCTTGAGTCCGGCATTAGAGCGTTGTAAAATGTCATGGCCATGAACCCTTCTCTAAACCCATGATGTGGGCATTGCTTCTCCAGGGTTTTGAACCTCTCCCAAGCATCATAGAGATTCTCATTGAGGCGCTGTCTAAACCCGGTGATTTGCATCCTTAGGTTGGTCGTCCTCTCCGGCGGGAAAAACTTCCTGTAGAAAGCAAGGACTAGGGTGGCCCATGTATTGCTAGTTGCGACCGGCAAGTTTTCCAGCCAAGATGATGCTTTGTCCCTCAATGAATGAGCGAACATCATCCTCCGGAGTTGATCTTGTGTCACCCCTTCGTGGGTGATCAATTGGCAAAGGTCACAAAATCGGTTGATGTGGCGCGCCGGGTCTTCGGATAGCGCACCACCAAATTGTTCTTTGTGGATGAGGTTGTAGAAGGATGGGTCAATTTTAAAGTTTGTGGCTGTGAGGTTCGGTTTGAGAGTCCCTGTAGGAACTTGCTCAGCCGAGGGCACGGCTTCGTCAGCTAGTCTAGGCATGGTTTTTCTTGGTGATGTGGGTGGGGTTGATGTTGGTGAAATTGTAGGTGATGGTGAGGATGTAGGTGTTATTGTGGGTGTTTGTGTGCTTTCGTTGTCAGCCAGCCTTCGATTTCTGCGCAGTAATCTTTCTGGTTCAGGATCGAAGTTCAGCAGGGCAGCAGAGTTTCTCCTGCGCATAAACACTGGCAAGACAAATCAGAAAACAAGGCAAAACCGATCAGTATAAGGGCAAAATTTCACAGAAGTCAATTCGAACAGAAAAGAAACACCAAATTAATCAGAAAATCGCCTCCCCGGCAACGACGCCATTTTAATAACTGGTTTTAGTCGATATAAATCCGATATCAAACAAGAATTTATAGGTCCAAACTAAAACTAACTAGGGCAGCTAGTGATAAGTCCGGGTCGATCACAGGGAGGCGGTCGATCTAATCAAATCTAGGGTCAAGTTCAGTTCTGCCAAGTAACAGGTTTTAATAGTTTGAGAGGTTGAGAAAGAGGGATAACAAACAAAAGCAATAATCAAAATGCAATATAAAGGGTACAAAAATCAGATGAAGGAAAAACTAGGGCAGAAACGGGATCACTATGTATCAACGGGAAATGTCAGCCAAGGTCTAAACAGCCTAAAGGGTCAGAAAGTTGCTTGTCCGACCTCCTAACCACCCCTAGCGACTCTGATAACTGGTCCGGTCTCACAGAAATCACTATCCTATGTGTCCACCGATCGGTGAAGGGCTTCCCACGATCGGTGTCAGGTCTATTTTCCCAATCACTTGGCCAGTCTCAGGGGAAATACACTAAACAAATGATAACCTAGCGTCCTAGGTCAGTCAAACGACAATTAAATCAAACATAGGTTCAGATGCATAAACGGTTTAATTGGAACCCCCAAATCCCGGATCCACAATAGTTCACCCTAGCCCTAGCATGCAGATTAGCTACTCATGGTGATAGATATTAAGCAAAACAAGAAGACACAGGATGGTATGGCAAGATTCATGGTCGAGAAACGTACAAACATGAACGAAAATGACAGAAAACGAAATAAAACTGAATCAGAACCTGAATTAGGGCAAAAACAAGGAGGATGCCGATCGGTATAAGGCTATGCCGATCGGTATAGTGTTGTAAATGATCGAAAACGAAAACGAAATTACTTCTAAATGAAATGGAATTACATAAATGAAAAATGGGAAATTGCTTTAGATCCGTGACAAGGGATCTGTGCTGCGGTGGTGAGATGCCCTCTCGAGATCCGCTGCTTCTCCCACTTATAACCCTCCTTTAGGTCTAGGGTTAGGTTTTTGGCCTCCAGAATTGAGTCTTGGGCCTGTAGCTGAAGCTGGGCTTGCGTATTGGATCGGTCCATGTTGGACCTTAGAGTCTTGAGCTCAATCTTGGATCTTTGGTGAAGGCACCGATCGGCATAAGTGATGGGCCGATCGGCATCATGCTAATTGGACTCATCTTTTGGTCTTGGTTGCTCCATCCGATCGGCATTGGTGCTTCACCGATCGTTCTTGGGTCTTGAGGGTGTCCAATGATCATGCTAACACTTCCACCGATCGGTCTAAGCACCTTACCGATCGTTCTTGGTGTTACAACCCCACCACCGATCGGTGAAGAGTATAAACCGATCGTCAAAGGCAGGAGGTCGATCGGTGAGAATTCCTGCACAGCGCACTGAACTTCAAACGCCCGCCATTTCTTCGTTACTTGGTCAAATGAGGCGTTTTTGGTTGCGTTTCGAAGATAAGAAGAAGATCTTTCCGTGGCAACTTGAATCGCCTCGTTCCAATGTCTAGAACTCAAGATATGGCCTCTCAAAGATGACCCTAGTGAAGGAGGGTCTCAAATCATAATCTTGATTTGTTTGAGCTCGATGTTGCTTCTTCATTATAGCTGGCCCAATCGGTATGACATGTATTTGAGCCTTGTTTTACTTCCTTTTCATCCAGAATCGATTGCGTGAGTTGGTGAAAGGTTGGTTCTTGATCCTTTATTCCTCGTGTTTAGCCAAAATGCTTTCAAATCACCCATAAAGGGCGTGAACTCTGCAAAATAGACATGAAACATACCAAAGTAGCAAACGAGAGGAATACGACTAGAAAAGAGCTCAAAGGAGCTACCTATGATGCACAAATGGGGTAAATGTGTAGGCAAATGTGCATATGGAATACGCACAACACGTGACAGGGCGAAACAAGCATAGGACCCTTACTAGCATGAGACTGCGTGAATACTAAGTTCTCCCCACCTATTTGAAAAGTCAGAGTTTGTAACCCAACATCGATAACCGCTTGCGCAGTATGCAAGAACGGTCTTCCCAAAATGATGGGAGTGTGAGAATCCTCAGGTATATCTAAAACTATGAAAACGACCGGGATGAAGAATCTTCCTATTTGCACAGGAACATCCTCTATGATTCCTAAGGGTCGAGACAAGGTCATATCTGCCATCTGTACTGTCATGTTGGTACACTGAAACTTGGTAAAGCCTAACCGTTTGGCTAAAGACAAAGGTAAGATGCTAACACTAGCTCCTAGGTCACATAACGCGTTGTCTATGAGATAGGTACCTATATGACACGGTATAGAAAAACTACCTGGGTCAGACAGCTTAAGGGGGCATTTGTTCTGGAGGAACGCAGAGCATTCCTCAGTTAAAGCTACAGTCTCTACAATGTCTACGGACCTCTTACGCAAAAGAATTTCACGCATAAATTTTAAGTAAGAGGGTACCTTTAATAGGAGGTCTGCAAGAGGAACATTCACTTTGAGATCGCGTACAATATCAGCGAACCGAGCAAATTCCTTCTCGACCTTAGCCTTCTTCAATCGACCAGGAAACGGAACTGGAATGTCAGGAGATCCACGTTGCATATCCTTGACAATTGCATTGTTAATCATCCGCTTCCTTAACCCCTTCGAACGAGCTTCTCGCTCATTAATTCCCATCGATCGAGTATCTAGGTCACTCGATCGAAGATTATCATAACTTAAAGTGCTCGTTCGAGCAGTATCATCATTCAAATTATTCGATCGAGCAACTGGATTCTCTCGATCGACCACTTGTCTATCAGAATCACTCGATCGACCATCAACAACCTCTCGATCGAGTAACAATCTTTCTGATTCACTCGATCGACTAACACACATCTCTCGATCGAGTAGTTTCTCCTTCAATTCATTCGATCGACTAAAAATAACCTCTCGATCGATTACATTATCAGCTACAGCCTTCGCAACTTTGGGATGCGCATCAGAAATATCAGCAACTGTACCAGCAGGACTGTCATAAGCGAGACCGCTTCTCAGAGTAATCATATTCAGTGTCTCCTTGTTCTTATCAGTCTGAGACGGTAACTGCCCAGGTTGCCTAGTCGATCGAGCTCCCGCTAATTGAGAAATCTGCGACTCCAAAAGCTTGATAGTAGCATTTGTTGCTTGATCAGATTTACTCATTTGGATAGCTAAAGCTTGGATCATAGACTTTAACTTCCCGACTTCTGAAATTCCTCCAGATGAGGAAGTAGCTTGCTGTGAAGACTGGATTTTCTGAAATCCTTGCTTGTGCGGCGGTTGATACGTCGGCTGCGGTGGTGGAGGAGTAGGATTTAAGACATTCTGGCTTGTCCATCTCAAATTAGGATGGATATTCCCTTGATTGTAGTACCCACCTCCTTGATGGTATTGTTGAATGGAACAGACTTGCTCATTTTCAGCAAAACAATCTATAGTCGTGTGACCAGTTTCGCCACACCTCTCACAAGTAAGCACTTCATCCCGCTGCAGCAAATGAACCGTCTGCTGGTTATCTGCAGCTTGCTTCTCCCACTTATCAAGTCTGGCATTTAGTTTATCGAATTTTGCATCCAGACCTTCAGAATCAATACTAGCTATTGTCCGTGTCCCACTCCGCGGATTACCATATTCAGCACAATGGGTTGCCATCTCCTCGATCAGTTTCCAACCCTTATCGTCATCTATTTCCTTCTGGAACCTCCCGTTTGACGCGGCATCCAAGACAGCTCGGTGATCATCATATAACCCGTTGTAGAATTGGTTACACAGAAACCACTGTTCGAACCCATGGTGAGGAACAGACCTCACTAGTGTCTTGAATCGATCCCAGGACTCATAGAGATTTTCATGAGTCGTTTGCTTGAAATTAGTAATCTGACCTCTCAAAGCATTCGTCCTCTGCGGTGGAAAATACTTCTTGTAGAAAGCCAGTGCAAGTGTGGTCCAATCGGTAATACCCAGTTCCTCTCTATTCAAGTTCTTCAACCAGTCTTTGGCATTGTCGGTAAGGGAAAAAGGAAACAAGAACTCCTTGATCTTGTCAGCTGTCACCCCTTTAGAAACTGGAATAGAAGAACAGTAGTCAGCAAAGGTCTCCATATGCTTCCTCGGATCCTCCCCAGCCACACTCCTATACTTATCCTGCTGGACAAGTTTGATATAAGACGGACGAAGATCGAAAGAAGTTCCATCTTCGTCAATTGTAAGTTTGAATCCTTGAGGTATACATGCAGCTGTGGGCTCAGAGTGACTAGCAATATTAGGCATCTTTGCTGGAATGGTAGTCCCAACAGTCGAATCTTCCTCGAAAATGAAACTGTCGAAGACGGTTTCAGAAGTACTCAAGTCTTCCTCCTGAACAGTCTTATCTAACCCTCTCTTTCTACATAAGAAGGTTCTTTCAGGCTCCGGATCAGCTTCCACTAATTCGAGCCTTTGGGACCTGCGCATACACAACTATAGAAAGAAAAATAAGAACAGTCTTAAGGAATTAGAAATTCCTTAAGAAGAGACAGAAATAAATAAACAGAAAATTAAATTGCCTCCCCGGCAACGGCGCCAAAATTTGATGTGGTCGTTATACACCAAAAATAAAACCTAAGTCTACTAACTAAGAAGATAGCGGAAGTAGGGTCGATCTCCACAGGGAGGAAACTAATTAACTGAAATCTAAATCTGCCAGTAACAATCTAGGGGGTTTTGAAAAGGTTTTAACTACACTAAATAAGATTAAGGAAAAGAAATAAAGATAGAGATTAAAATGAAATAAATCAGATAAAAGAGAAATCTGCTAGGATTCGCTCTAATGCAGTATCGGCATTTACGGGTCAACTAAGTCAGTCAATCTATCAATGAGAAGGGCAATGGTTTTCTCCTCTCGGTCTCAAACCACCCTAGGGATTTTCCTAAATAACTTTCGCCCTCTTAGGAGTCACCTATCAATTCTAAGCAAGCCTTTCTTTCCAATCTTTCGATCCATGTCGGGGTTAACTACCTAGCCAGTCTCCTGCGTGCACTCATTCGACTAAACCTCAATTAAAATGCTTAGACTGATTCTCATACTCAAGACTAATTAAAATAATCTATCCTAACATGCCTCTACTACAGTTTCCCTCATCCCAACATACAAGATAATTAGCTACTCATGCTATTAAAGATGCTAACTAAGACGATTGAACATATGACGATAGACATAATAAAATCGCAATTAACAAGCATGAACAATAACAACGCAGTAATTAAGAAGAGTAAACAGTGATTAAGACTAAAAGATAAGAATAAAAGAGAGAAAAGAGAAGTTTACAATCTTTAGCAATCCGGCGTAAAGAACAAATCCTACGTCGATAAACCCGAATGCTAACCAAAGATAAAGTTCAGAAACTAAAGCTAAGTGGTGATGATCAGGATCACCCCATGATAGAATAATCCTAATGACGACAAATAAGAGTCTTAAATAAGCATAACACGACTCTAAACCCTAATTAAGCTATGGACTTAAGGCCCATGATAGATTCTACTCGATCGAGGGAAAAAACCATTCGATCGAGGACTTTATTGGAGAAAATCACTCGATCGAGTAACAATTCTACTCGATCGAGCAACTTTTCAGCAGCAACCACTCGATCGAGCACAGGACAGCTCGATCGAGCAACTCTTCCCTTCAACTCTCCTCGATCGACCAAATATATAATCGATCGAGGTCTTTTGGCCTATCGTGCAGTGTTGGACATGGCTTTGGACTTGATTGCGAGCGGTTTCACGCTTTCCCATGCAAGAGCTTCTGTTCCGTTCCTTCCATTCTCCTAAATGCATGCAAAGTGGACTGTTTTGGCTCGGTTTCTGCTACTATGCAGCTTGTACCTACAATATAGTAATGAAAGTACAAAGTAGCCAAATAGGGGCATATGGCGATATAATATCACCTAAATGACATAGAAATGCGTGCATAAATGGACTAGAAAGTATATATAAAATACACGCATCAACAGTCAAAAGAGGAGTTCTTGAGACAAAAATCCAAGTGTGTCTGGGCTTATGATGGGGATACTAATACTGCTATCTTTCACAAAGCTATTCAGAAGAGACAAATTCAAAATAAAGTTTTAAGAGTTCTAGGCGTGGATGGTGCTACTTACAAGAAACCTGAGGACATTATTCAGGCTTTTGAAGTATATTATAAGGAGCTGTTGGGCTCTGCTGGTACTTGCTCTGATTTTAATCCTCAGATTATGGGGAATGGCCCTAAAGTTCAGGTAGAGGACTGGTCTATGTTGTGTCAAGTTCCTTCCGATGAAGAAATTAGAGACACAGTTTTTTCTATTCCTTGGGATAAAAGCCCTGGCCCTGATGGGTATAGTAGCTGCTGTTTTAGAACTACTTGGGTAATCATTAAGCAGGAGGTATGTGTTGCTATTAAAGATTTCTTCTTATCTGGAAGATTGCTTAAACAGCTGAATTGTACTAATATTGTGTTGATTCCCAAGACTGAGAACCTTATATCTGTTAAGGACTTTAGACCAATAGCTTGCTGTAATACTCTTTATAAAATCATTTCAAAATTGATTTGTAATAGAGTAGCTCGAATTTTACCTGCTGTGGTTAATTCTGCACAAGCTGCCTTTGTGAAAGGGAGAAGTATTATGGGGAATATTTTGATCAGTCAGGACTTGGTTAGATTATATGCTAACAAGTCTGCTTCTCCTAGATGTATGATCAAGGTTGATTTGGGGAAAGCATATGATTCTATTGAGTGGGAGTTTGTTCATCAGGTGTTATGCTTTCTTAATTTCCCTGCTCATTTAGTTAAGCTGATTATGGAATGCATTACCACTACTTCTTATTCTCTGGTTATCAATGGCACTCCTCATGGGTTCTTCAAAGGTCAAAAGGGTCTTCGTCAGGGAGATCCTTTGTCTCCCCTTCTATTCACATTATGTATGGAGTACTTGAGTAGAATTATGAAGGTGGTTAGTGACATAAAGGGGTTCAAATTTCATCACCTGTGTAAGGGTTTGAGGCTTAACCATCTGTTATTTGCTGATGACCTTCTCATTTTTTGTAAAGGTGATTTGAGATCCATTTTTCTTATTGTGGAGGGATTTAAATTCTTCTCTAGAGCTTCTGGATTGCACATTAATAGTGACAAATCTGATTTGATTGTGAATGGAATTAGTGCTGAGGATGAGGCTGTTATTTTTGCTCATACTGGATTCAAAAAAGGAACACTTCCTTTCAAGTATCTTGGTGTCACCATTTCTCACAAAAGACTTTCAAAAACTGACTGTAACATCTTAGTTGAGAAGATGATAACAAGGATAAGAGGATGGAATAAGAGGAGAATTTCATATACTGGTAGGTTGACTCTGGTTAAAGCTATTCTTAGTACCATTCAGAATTATTGGGCTCAAATGTTTATTCTTCCTTGTGGGGTTATGGATAAGCTCAAGGCCCTCTGTAGGAATTTCCTTTGAGAGGGTGATGAGATGTATTCTAAAGCTCCTTTGGTTGCTTGGTCAGTTCTGTGCAAAGGTAAAGATACTGGTGGGTTGGGTTTGATTGATAGCAAGGTCTGGAACAATGCTGCAGTAGGTAAGCTTGTGTGGTGGATTGCCACTAAGAAGGATTTGTTATGGATCAACTGGATTGATAAGATCTATCTTAAGGGGAGGGACTGGCAGAGTTATTCCCCCAGTAGCTATAGTTCTTGGTCCTGGAGGAAGATCTGTTCAGTCAAAACAATGTTCAATATTGCTTTGGTTAGTGGAAAGTGGATGAACTCTGATGATCAGTACACTATTTCAAAAGGATACTCATGGTTATCTGGTGATGCAAAGCTTAAGTTACGATGGTGCAGGGTGGTATGGAACAGACTAAATGTTCCAAGACACTGCTTCATCAATTGGCTGGTTTGGCAGGGTAGATTACTGACATTGGATAGACTGGCAGGAATGGGCATTGCTGAGCATGTTGATTGTTTTCTATGTGGATGTGCTATAGAGACTCACTCCCATCTGTTTCAGGACTGTTACTTTACAAAGTGTTGCTATGGTTTGGTTCAGGATTGGTTGCAGATGGACTCAAGCTGCTGCTACAACTATGTCAGAATGCTGAAGATCAAAGCTGGTTCTGGATTTCAGAGGAAGGTTCTTTGTGCTGTGATCGCTGCAGTTCACTATGGAATTTGGCGTGCTAGGAATATATGTAGGATAGATAAATATTGTATGTTACCAAGTAAAATTGTTGAGCAAGCTAGATTGGACATTAGACTAAGGTTGATGAATGTTAACTTAGGGCAAATTAGGCTAAGTGATAAAAGGTGGTGTAGTGTGAAGGGTTTAATGTAATGATGGTTGCTTGGATTAGATGATAGATGGTATGAGGCTATGCTAACAATGATTTTGTAATGTGTGCCTAAGGCAATTTGATTTTAATATTAATTTCCGAATTTGTAATAGATTATTTCATTTTCTATTCTAGGAAAGGCCATACTAGGAGTTTTATTTTTATGGTTGCATTTTATTTAATATGTTTGCATGCATTGCCAAATCGCCATAACATGACATGCATATTTCATCGAGTATTCGACCGTGTCAATTAAAATTATCGTTAATTCATCGATTTAGTTCACTTAAACGAGATAGATAATAAATTGACATGACCTCTCATAATAAATAAATGAGATCAAGCCTTACCAAATAGTAGAACTCATGAATCCCAATTTCGCAAGGAAATAGGCTCGGCTCACCGGGGTGCTAAACTTGTAACGTTGGGTAAGTCAGGTAATAAAGGTTATTACTTCGAAATTTGGATTGAGCTCAACAAAAGTATTCGCAACCGTAGCCGCATGTGTTCCGCGCTTAAGATATACATTAAAGTAATATTATCGACCGAGATTTCTAATGTAGAATCGATAAAGAGTTAATCCACCGAATTATGTTAATGAGGGATGAATCGGCTCACCGTGCCCAAGTTGATATGAATTTGGATCTTGGAATAATTTTTAATAGGTGGGTAGAGGTCACTATTTAAATGTTAAAACTTGTTTAAAATGTTTACAAGTATTTAAAATGATAAATGTTGACATTTCCTTTATGTCTAAAATTTGTAGCTAATATTGTTCAAATTGCAATGGCTAGTTCATCCAACACGACAATCAGTAATGCTCCAACTCTCACCAACGTCTCATGGCTTTGATCTTTCATGGATCGATGCAAGTTAGAAAAGAATGGCGCAAATTTCGCTGATTGGGATGCGCAACTCTGCTTGGCCGCGGAGGGCGACGACAAGCTTCGTTACCTAACCGAGGCCTCTCCCACCGCACCTAACGAAAGGTCAACCGTCGGTGCAAGGCGAGCCTATGAGGCTTACCATAAAGAGTCCGCCACGATCAAAAATGTTTTGATCTTCTCGATGGAGGCGATCTCCAAAGGAGTGGCATAAAGATGAGGACGGCCTATGAGATCTACACGAACCTTGTGACCATGTTTTGACAAGATACAAGGATCATTCAATATGAGACGGCTTCCGCGTTTTTCGACATGAACTTAAGAGAGGGCCAAAAGGTTAGCCCTCATGTACTCAAACTGATTGAGCATGTCGAGACTTTCAAATTGCAAGGGGTTGACATTCCCGAACTACTTGTTATTGATCGAGTACTTCATTCCTTGGGGAAATTCAAGGCATATGAGCAGTTACGGTAAACTACAATATGCAAAACATGAAAACCTCTCTCCATGAATTGCACAAGATGCTTGTGCAAGCCAAGAGAGATATGGGGCTAAATGTTAGCACCACCAAGGATATACTCAATATCAATAGCAAGAGTAAAGGGAAGTTTAAGAAAAGTGTTAGCAAGGGGAAGAAGCCTTCCGCCTACAAATGCAAGGGAAAAGCTATTGAGAATAGCTCACCCAAGCCTAAGAAAGGTGCCTCAACCGAGGACAAGTGCCATTATTGTAATGGCATAGGGCATTGGAAAAGAAATTGCCCTAAATATCTAGGAGATATCATAGCTGGAAAGGTTCTTTCAGTAGGTAAATGATTATCTCTATCAATTATGTTATGATCTCAACTTTGGTATAAGATACAAGTTATGATTCTTACCCTATTTATTGTAATTAGGGCATGCAAGCAAGGATAAGGGAAAGGACAAGCAAGCCTAAGGAGGCTCTTCAAGTGAAGCTAAAAGTAGCTCACCATGGTTGAAGACCTAAGGAGGCTTGGCCTCAAGATTGTCTTCCCTTTTGAATGTATTATGGTTGTTTGGAACATTTTTTATTTCCTTGTTGGACATGGAAGTTTTACTTTCAAGAACAATTTGTTGTAATTGAATATTAGTGACTTGGTTTTCAACTCAAGTCACTCGGTTTGTGGAAACTTTTATCGTTCTAAAATTCTCATTATACACTACTTGCATTTAAATAACGTAAATTTTATAGACTTAAATTGATCATATAGTATTATGGTGATTGGATCATTATAATAAGTTCAAAAACTAAGATTTTGATTCTACTTTTGAAAGATTAATTGTTAAGTCAAATTGAGTTATTGAACTCAAAGTAGGGAATCTACCAAACCAATTGGCTACACCACTTTTAAGGATAGTATATGACATGAATATGAGTTCAACTCTTTAGCTTCTAGAACCAGTCTATCTTGAAGCTAAGATTCGATGTCTTTACAATGAAGGCTTTAATAGATAATTAAAGGTCAACTTGTGATACTTATACCACACTCACGAGTATGAGTACAAAATTGTTTGTGGCTCATAAGGCTATCTTTAAAGAAAATAGTTGTATTTTTCTAAAGATAGAGTGGGAGAGAATAAGCCACAACATAAAACTAGTTAGGAACTAGTGAGGAAACCAAAAGAAAATGTTCTTAGATTAGACTCAAGACAAGTGAGGAGACTAAAAGAAAGTGTTTTTAGGTGAATCCTTAAACTAGTGACGAGACCAAAAGAAAACGTTCTTAGATGAATCCTTAGACTAGTGACGAGACCAAAAGAAAATGTTCTTGATATAATAATATTATGATCTATGAAGTGGAAGTACCTAGAAATTTTAAAATTTAATTTTCTAACATAAGAGACTTGTGAAACTAAATGGAATCTATGCCAAGGAATGATGTATTTATAGTCCAATAATAAGTCATTCTATAGACATGAAGATGTTTTATTTGGAGTTCTCCAATTATAGTTGCATGGATAGACATGAAGATGTCTGCAAACGCTAAGTTAATGCGTAACTATGCTTAGATCCAAATCATCAGTAAAATACCTCATAGTAGGTGTGTACAAGATACACAACAAAACCACATGTCCAAAAAGGGATTTGGAATGGGATGTGTACATGACACAAGCCTATGGTATCTACCAAGAGGTTATGATGCTCTTTCCTATTATGAGATATAAGAAGAGTTTCACTCGAATTGTCAAAAAGTCATTTACAGACATGAAGTTCAATGGGAGTTAAAGTCATGTAAAGACATGAAGTTCAGAGGGAGTTAAACTCATGTAAATACATGAAGTTCAGTGGGATAAATTATCTTCCACGTAAATGACGTATCACTCATTGTGAGTGACGTATTCATATTTCCTTTTTGAAAGGAGTGCTTGGATTTTAATGTTGGATGAAACATGGCAACATGTATACTAAAATCAAAATTATTGTGAAATAGAAGTGCTTGGTATTTAGAAAAGTGTCTTAATTTGATAAGATACTTTATCTATTTCAACAAGTGAAATAGGTTATTTATGTTGATGAAAGTGGGATCACTATGAAAAGGTCATAATGATCCACTGAACCTAAGAGTTGTTGATCACATGAGTACTAATGTTTCCGCCATTAGACCAATCATGTATGCCATTACATGCACGTACCTAAATAAATTGTAGGCTGGGAGCATGACAAGCCTATAACAAATCAATCCACATGAGTGTCATTGGATAGCCTACAAGAACATTTATAGGGTTTTCAAGGAGAACTAGGGATTCATTCTTGTGTTTGGTAGAGAAAATTTGGATATGTGGTAAAGGTTACACAAACCCAAATTTCCAAACTTATAAGGATTTATCGAAATCCTAGGCATACTTTTGTTATACAAGAAGCAAATAACTAAAAGGATGATTGAAGAGTCGATCATAAGAAATTATACAAATAAAGACCTAGTACATTATGGTGTGGATAAGGTGGTTTACAAGAAGTTAATGGTAGATCATTTCACCTAAATACCGATTAGTTGTCATGATAACAAGTGGGAGCATCTTTCAAGTTAAAGAGCCCAACATTAGATAGAGATCTAGATATGTGCGTAGTTGAATTCATATTATTAGGAATAATGTTGAATGGAAGGAAAAAGCAATTCACAAGGTTGGAATAAATGAATACATGGTATATTCCCTACCCAAGCCTTTATTGCATTTAATAAGATCGTCATGAATTCTCATTTACGAAAAAAACTTTAGATTATATGATATGAAGCAATAACATTGTGTTGATTGTTCATATATGATAATCACATTTATTTTTTGAGTTTCTAAAACTCGTTTTTGTGCTTTGTTATATCCAAATGGGTTGTAGAGACAATTTTGGACCCCATTAAAGTGGCCTGGATTAACAATAGCATTGGTCCCTAGTTGCTTATATGAGGTGACGTCTCCAAGTGACTAGAGTGTGATGTGATTGATGGCAAGTTCAAGTGTCATAAGGTCATAAGGGATGACCAGTCGATCACATAGACAGACTGTAAGGTACAATCTGTTGGGCAGTGACTGCTTATAGAGTTCTGGCAAATCTTATAGCCTGGTCGTGGCAAGAACTACTATAGTATTTCTTTTTAGTCAATTATTTGACTAAAGAGTGCTCGCCTAAGCTAAGGTGGCACAGTTTCAGAGTGACTTTGATTTATGCTCTACGACCTTCGTAACTGGGGTCAAATGGGCATCTTTTGGGTCATGATGAGCCGTGGCTATTCGAAGGGAATAGTGCGATAGGAATTGTCCACCCCCTGTCAGGGTTTTTTTAAAATTTCAAGGCCACTCAAGAAGGAGTAAGCATAAAATGCGTGGCCACGCTCGGAAGATATATATGGTAGATAATTTCGGTCAGACAGTTACTCTCCAGATCGAGGAACCACTCTTGCTATGATCAAATACAGGTACGACCTGCAAGACACCTTGAATTGAGTGGGAGATTGTAATAGGACAAGAGAATTGGTGACACACACTTGTCTCGGACAAGTGGGAGATTGTTGGAGTAAGTGTTCTCAACAATAGTGCGATCACATAATTAAATCACAATAATAAGAATACAAAGGGATGGGGAATATTATAGTCAACTGGTCAACATAAATCTGTGACTATTGGCTCAATTAAGTTTGACGTTACTGTCGTATAACGGTGGTGATCAGTTGATCCGTTGAGGTCACACCTAAAGGAAAATCCTTTAATCATGTACATTAATTAATTGTATAGCGATATAGATTAATTAATCCCTTAAATTGAAGTAACTTTATATTTAAAGTGAGAATTATATCTTATTGTAATATGATTAAATAAGATTCATTTTAGTAATTTAATTGTTATATTACTAAGAATGCATTATGTTTATGAAACATTTGAGATAAGCAAAATTGGTTGATTATAATTACAAATTGTTGTAGATTATATTAACCAAATATGAGATGACCCATTTTATTTACATGTAATTATAAAATATGACTTAAAATGTTAAGTCTAATTTATTTGTTATAAAATTGCATTTAAATTGGTTAAATGAACGCACATCATTTATAAGAAAAATTACATTTACATGTCACATGTCACATAAATGACAAATGAAAAAATGCGAAAACAAAATGGACACCCATTTTATATGGGTGCACCGGTTTTGGTGGGTATGTTAAGGGTGATAATTAGTTGATTTGTTTAATGGGTAAATATAATCAGTTTCACCTAAAACCTAGTAACCACCCTAGTGCATTGTTAAGAACAAAAAGCAAATCACCCTTACCCATGCTCTTGGCTTGTCGGTCCTCTAGCATGCATAAGAGGACTTGTTCCTCTTATTTTAGTAATAATATCTCAAACATGCAAAACTTCTAACTTATCTCTCAAAAACTCACTCTTCTCTCTAAGAAAAACTTTAGAAGTTTTCCTACAACTTGAGTTCATAAAATTTCTAATAAAATTACTAGGTGTATTAATAAGAGTTGTTAGAAATATATATTAAGGGCTACTATTATATTACTTAGAGTAATAATATTGTAGAGATTTGGGGTTGTCTTGGGTGCAACTTTTAGGAGTGTATCTAATTTGAAACTTGGAAGATCATCCTCATCTTGCTAGCTCAAGAACAATATTTAAAAGGAGTTTAAATATTGTGCCCATTTCATTCATATTCAATGTAAGGAAAAAGTTTCTTCTTATCTTTGTGTTATTTTGTTATGCATGGATAAGATGTAATTACTTTAATTAGTAAACTAAATCTTTTTGATATTAGAAATGCCTAATATCGAGTTTAAGAAACTTACAGGAATAACATGATTTGGGTAATTGTGGATCGGTTAACCAAGTCACCCCATTTTGTACCTATGAAAGATACATGGAGTGAAATCTAGCTTGCGTTGGCTTATAAGAAACATGTTGTGAAGCTGCATGGGGAGGCTAGTGATATCGACTCTGACCGTGATGCGAGGTTCATTTCTATATTTAGGAAGGAACTGCAAGAATTGATGGGGACGACGTTAAAGATGAGTACAACATTTCACCTAGCGAAGGATGGCCAGACTGAGAGGACGATCAAGACCTTAGAGGATATGTTGAGGGCTTGTGTGCTATCTTTTGGTGGGAGTTGGGAAAGTTTGAATAGGTGTCCTCCACAATTGTGCGTTTACTAAATAAATCTCATTAAAGGAATAAATTTGGGATATATTTATAATATACTCGTCAGTTGGTCAACGTATATCGGTAACGCTCAGCTGACTAGAGTTTGACGTTACTGTCATTTGACGGTGGTGTCCAACTGATCCCTGGCCTCTCGGTCACGCCTATAAGGAGAAACCCCAATGAAAAAACTAATCATATTGTATAAAGATACATTTTAGATAGTCCCTTATTAATATTGACTAAAGATTAGTCAAGTGAGTTTTAAATGTGATGAACGAGTTTTGAACTCGGACCAGAATATTTTATATGTAGTAATTGACTAATCAAATATTTATCTTATTTGATATGATCAAATATAGTGAAATTTAGTTATTAAAAGTTAATTTACTAAATTCCTTGAGGTATTTATATATATTGTGAGGTAGTGGTAATTAGCTCATAAATACTACAAGGAGTTGTAATATTAGCTAAAATGGGTGTCCAATGGCTCATTATATATTGATATAATGGTCAAATATCACTTAAAAATTAAGTGTATATTATTTAATTATTTGTATCATATAATAGTTAAATGATCAGATTAATAATTAATTATATGAGATAATTAAGTATTTGACTTAGAAGTATTTGTGGGACAAATATCAAAAGTCAAAAATCGACCCAAAAACTCACATATAGACCGAAATATGCACACTCACAATTAGGTGAGTGTTGGGCAATATTTCCACTCATTAGTGAATGTTTACATCACATTCCACTACCCTAATTTGCCTATAAATACTGATAAGTGAATATTTGTATGATTTTAATCCCCATTTTAGCTCGGTTTTGTATGTCATTTGTGCTTTGTTAAGCCATTTTATGAGCTAATGTCGTCTTCTAGGCGAATTCCATGTTTAAACCTATTTTGTAGGGAAAGTGACGTTTCTACGCCCTTTTTCTATATTTCCGAGCATTTGCCTAGAACCCGACGATTTGTAAAGCAAGCTTGACCAAGTCAAAGGCACTCCAAGAAGGTTAACTAATCAAAAAGGAAGAAGAAGTAAAGACGATCTCGTGGTTGTCAAAAGATCGATCAAATAAGCGAAGCAATCGACCTTCTACCTCAAATCCTATCATCAAACCCAACTCAAAAGGTCAATGGGGATAATGAAAGTCAAGTCAAATGCCAAGGGAGACGAAACAAGAGTCAAAACTCGAAGGAGACCACAGACCCGATCGGGTACATGGCAAATCCGATCGGATTTGTGTGGTTCTATGTACCAATGCTTCGACTTCCCAATTTTTGTCCTATATGTTGAATGCATGGATTGTTTTGCACGACACCTAGCCTATATAAAGGAGTAGGCAGCCACTTCTCTACTCACTTCTTTCTTTACATAACCCTAGATTAGTCTTAGAAACCCTAGCCTCCATTTTCCCTTAAAAATCGTCTTTTACATTTCTCCTTTTATGTTTAGATCTCCATCTTCTCTTATGCCTATTTTTCTAGTTTAGAAATAATAAAAACTTCTGGTTTTTAGTTCTTTTATATTATTCAAGTATTGTAATACATGGATCGTCAAAGATATGCAAGGAAATTTCTATTTGGATATTTATATTTCATCATTATCGCTATTTGATCGTCATGTAGGTATTTCTGTTTTATCTTTTGTTTAAGTTCTTTATGTTTTTTATTTGATCCTTGTTTTCTTTACATGTTGTCTTAGATTCAATTTAAATACCGTTGTAATCATTTTATTTCATTAGATCGTTGATTTAGAATTGTTATTATCATCTTATAATATCAAAAATCAATAAACATGTCTAGCCTAGTTTTAATTGTTGAAAATCAATCTAGATCTAAATACTATTATGAGTGAGTAGTCACCTTTCTAGGGTGTAGGGTAGCCATGTTAGGTTAATTAAAAGATGAAAATTGGATAAAGAAATTGTGCCTTTAAAACGTTGTGTCTATGCATGTTTGGATTGTAACGATAGTTAACGATTTCTGGCCAAAATCATTGACTAAAATGGAATTCTTTTCCAAGGTAGAAATACGTGAATTGAATAGACAAAGCATGACATGGTAGATCAGACCTAGTAAATTGCCTAAAAGCCTGCTAGACCATCTAATCTATGATTGAAATGAACACATCATTCTTACGAACTCACAATGAATTATTTGCATGTTCTAAATCCAACTTCATCAATATGTTAATCTGCATGTGTGAACCTACTTCCCTAGATTCTTTTTATCATTGTTAATTCATCAGCTGCTTTATTGTTTTCGTTTTGATTGCTTTTATTTTGTTTTCATTTATGCTTTTTATTAGTTTAGAAATCAAAACCCCAAAACCCAGATACTCGTTTAGACATAATCCAATTGCAAGTATCTCACAATCCATAGGAAACACCATCTCCATGAGGATCGACCCCTGCTTACCTAAATACATTAATTTGTTGTTAGCCTAGTCTGGGTAATTATCTTTGACCAGGGCTTGCGACAGGCCCGATCAATTACCACAACAATTCATGGTCATGTGTCTTGATGAATTACGAAGAAATATTGTTCATTATTAGCACTTGGTGGCCTTTTTCAACATAGAACAATAAGTTGAATTGTTCATCTTATTCTTCATCTTCATCATCATCTTCATCATATAAAATCACAAAATATAATACACATCTTATATTACTAATAAGTAGTAATATTTGTAATATTATTAAGGCCTAGACTTAGTTATTATCTAGTTAATAAAACTATGATTTTGGGGCACATCCTTGGGTGCAACAAGGAGGAGTAATCCTACTTCGGATTAAGGTTTAAGGAGCTCTTATATTCAGGTTGTAAAACTACAAAAGTTGTAGTATACCATTTTCATAAAGCTTTGTAAGGAAATTTCTTCTTATTTGTGATTTATACACTTATTCATACTTGCATGCACTCGATCATGTATAATTAAATTATGGTAATTTAATTTCAGTATTAGAAAGTCTAATATATTAGTTATCAAAACTAACAATTAGTATCAGAGCTTAGTTTGTGCATGCATGTTTATTAATAAGCTTTAAGACGATTTATATGATAAATTGCTTAAATATTGATAAAATGGTTAAATTATGATGAATTTTTCCATGCATGTTCATTCTGATCTTAAAAGGTTTAGGATCGAATTTCAATTATTTTGGAGTTAATTTGCTATTTTTAGTTTTTTTTCGGTTAAAAGTGTCCTAAAATGCATTATTTTGGGTTAATTGTTAATTTAAAATATGTGCATGTTAAATCTGATGATTAAATCTTAATAAACTCATGCATGCATGTTTTACTTAGTATATGTAAAATTAAGAAATTAAATTGTTAAGTTTTGCATGTTTATTGATTTTATATGATAAATATCAATAAGTAATGACTATATTATGATTAAAAATGACCGAAAAAATAAATGGGCCAATTTTATTTTTTTCCAGACCTGGAAATGTTCCAGAATCATAAAATTTTGATTTTTAAAATTATTTTATATTTTTGGTAATTTATTGGCATGATTATATCGTTTTTACATGAAAACCGATAAACATGCGAATGAATTATGAAAAATGGTTTAAAATTTCTGAATTTTTAATTTTGGTTGATTTAGTATTCTGGTAATTTTCCAGAAAAGTTACAATTATTTATTTTGAATTTTCATTATTTTATATGAGGCGTAAAAGTTGCGATAATTGTGATATAAATAGCAAGATAGATCAAATCATGCTAATATTGTTCAAAAATTAGTGGAGACTAATTTTTGAGGTACCAAAACAGTTTGGAATGTTAGTATGAATTTAAATAAAGTTTAAGTGTTGGTTTACAATTTTTAATGGTTAAAAATGTTTAAAATTCCATTAATGAAATGCTTTATTAATATGATTAAGGAAAAATTGTTCATTACAGCCTTTTATAAACATGATTTTGAAAATTACAGCCTTATATAAATATATTTGTAAATTACACCCAACTTATAACTTCTGATGACCAATTACAGTCAAAAATTTCACTCCGGCGGAATCTTATAGCAAATTTTGAAATTTGTCATTTAAGTTCATCTTTTATGACGAAAATGCCCTTTCCATCAAACACTTCCTTGTTATATATATTCTCATGTTTGAATGTTAGAATTTTGCTCTCTTTCATTTCTCACTGTTAAAACTTTCTCTCACTTCTCCCTTTCTTCATCATCTCTCATGTAACTTTGTCACTAACAATTCTGCTTTTTTTTTGTTAATATAAGGCGTCATTTAGCCCTAAAACTGCAAGTATAGTTTAATTGTTATTAATTTCATCCATATTGTTTTTATCTCATTTTTCTCCAATTCGGAAATAATTAGGGTTCATCAATTTAGGTGAAATGTCTTCTTCAAGGTTGTCTCAGAACAGTTTTTCCCACAGTAACTCAGGATGTAGCTTTGGTGAGAGAAGAAGATGCTACTGTGGTAACCCAGCTGCTTTTGCCACTTCATGGACGATTAACAATAGCATATTTCAAATAATCAGAAACATTGTTTAAAGACAAACCCTAAATTCAATTTTAAATTGATAATGGATTAAATATAAAACAAAACATATTTAGGGTAAATGTCAGATCAAATTTTAGGATTAACGCCACTAATATATGAATTTAATACAAAAAAATTGAATTTTTAGTGAGTTATCACTTACTTTTATCCGACGAAGTCTTTGACGAGGTGTCTGCTTTTCCAGACATGCTTAATTGCAGTAAATCACACAATGTAGAGTATGCAATTGCAGATTTGATGGAAATATTGATAGAGATTGAGTGAGGGAAGAGTTTTGGTTGGAAGATGAAATGATTTAAGAGGGAAGTTAATGAGAGAAGTGAGGAAATGGGTAAAGTAGTTCTTTCATAAAGAGAAGGGAATATCGGTCAATATTTACAAAATATGGCCGGAAACCTCATTTTGATGCAACTTTCAATGGTAACAGATAAGTTGGGTGTAATTTACAAATATATTTATATAAGGCTGTAATTTTCAAAATCATGTTTATAAAAGGCTGTAATGAACAATTTTGCCTATGATTAATTATGAAAATGGCAATTTGGCATGTTTGATGTTTATTTATAGTAAATAATATGTTGCATATTAGCATGTTATTTTTTATTTATTCATTGGATGAATTATGTTGTACCTAATATGGCCAAGTTAAAAATTAGTATTACCCGAAATGTAAGGGAATACTAGTTTAATTTGTAATTAAGCAATCTCGTATTGCCCGTTTGTATAATTAATTATTTGCATTTATTAGTAGAAAATTGTATAATAGGATTATATAATATAATTATTTTTGAAAAGACAGTGTTCCAAAAGACGAAGACAAAGGTGGCCAAAAGACGGATTTAAGAAGTTGAAGAAATGTAATTTTGAAGATCATTTGTAATAGTTAATAAGATTAACTAGGATAGGTGGCCATATTAGGATATTCATTTTATATTTTGCATGCTATAATTGTTTATATGTTTCCGCCATGCCAACTTGCCAAATGCCCAAGCTAGTGCGTTTTAATTTTGTTGTCATTAAATCGTCAAGGATTTGGCAATTTAGTTCACTTAAAAAGGGTGATAGATGGTTTTTGACAAGATCTCTCACATATTAAAATTGAGATTAGTTTTGCCAATTAGTAGCACCTATGAATCCCTTCTTCATTAAGGCCACGCTCGCCTCAGCGGGGTGTTCCCTTTTTACGTTGGGTAAGTAGGGTAATAATAGTTATTACATGTCAAAGTTGGTTGGACTCAACGGGATGCAAAGACGAGTCTCAGTTCCGGGGCTAAAGATAAATTTAAAGAAATTTGTCGACCAATAATTCTAGGAGTAGAATCAGTTAAATGTTAAATCACCAAATTTAATTAAAATTGGGATGTATTGGCTCACCGTGCTCGAGATTAATTAGAGACGGATCTTGGGATCGTTTATATAATTTAGTGGGAGATAATTATATAAATAATTTTATAACTTGATTTTTCAAGTTTATTTTACGATAAATGCTTATATTTCCTTCTTTTCGTTTGTAGTAATATATCTGCAAAATGTCGACTAGTACACCAGTTCAACATAATAATACACCATCTGCTACACTTCCAAAAGAGTCCTGGCTAAGGTCCTTTATGGACAAAACATGTTTAAAGAAAGACGGAAGCAACTACGTCGAGTGGGTAGAGCAGTTGAAGACTGCTGCTATTGCTGATGAAAAGTTGAGATATATCGTTGACCCTCCCCCTCCTGCACCCGCGGCAAGGGCAACAGCCGCAGCTAGAACTTCATATGATGAATACATGCAAATTTCAAACTCGATTAAGAATGTCTTAATCTTTACTGTAGATCCGTTTTTAAAACTTCGTTGTATTTCACTTCCTACTGCACATGAAATCTATTCTAGACTTGGGAGTATGTTCTCCCAAGCACCTCGTGTCAAACAATACAATGCTGCAGTGCATTTTTTCGAGGCTCGTCTCGGACAAGGTCAATCCGTAAGTGATCATGTACTCAATATGATTGAGTGTGTGGAAATTCTCGAGACTTTAGGAAGTCCAATTTCCAAAGAAATTGTAATTGATCGCGTGCTTCATTCACTTCACCATGGATTTGCCAATTTCAGGGTAAATTACAACATGAATAACATGAATAAAAGTATTCATGAACTTCATGGACTTTTAGTACAAACTGAAAGGGATTTGATGTCGAGTGGGAGTATAAGAAGAGATGTTTTGAACATTAATTCAAAAAGTAAACAACAGTTTAAACGGGTTGGTACTAAGGGGAAGAAGGTCGAACCCAAGTCCAAGGAAAATGGGAAGGCTATTGAGAATAGCCAACCCAAACCTAAGAAGGGGGCAACACCCGAACAAAAATGTTATTATTGTGACGAGACTGGGCATTGGAAAAGGAATTGCCCCAAATATTTAGATGATAAAAAGGCAGGACGTGTGACGTCGTCAGGTAAAATATCATTTGAAATCTATATGATAGACATAATTTTTTAAACAAGTTTCACCACATGGGTATTTGATACGAGTTGCGATTTTCATCTTTGTAATCATTTACAGGGAATGTGAAGCATTCGTCAACTAGCCAAGGGTGAAGTCGACCTCCGCTTGGAGTTGGAGCAAGGATGGTAGCTATGTCGGTGGGAACATATGTAATTAGTTTAAATTCTAGCTTAGAGTTGTACGTAAATAAACTGTTATTTTGTATCTTCTCTTAGTAAGGATATAATATCCATTTCTGTATTAGACAGAGAAAGTTTTGCTATTTGTAATTAAAGAACAAGTGATGTACTTTTCCCTTCGATAATATGATATATGAGTCTGCCAAATCTATCAATGGTATTTATGTTCAAGATCTAACTAATGAAGGTCATCATATAGAAAATCTGAGCGTTTGCAATTCTTTCTGTCACGATTTCTTTAAACAAAAGCCTGACTAAAGCAGTTGAGAAAACTCCACATGAGTTGTGGAAAGGGAAACTCCCGAATTTGTTATATATGAAAATATAAGGTTGTAAAGCTTATGTCAAGAACAAGTCTGACAATAAGTTAGCTCCTCGATCCGACAAATGTTTCTTTGTAGGTTATTGTAACACCCGGAAATGTACCCTATTTTTCTAGTGAAAATATTTTACGGATACTTTTCAGCAAATTTAAGTTTTAATATAGAATTTTATGTTCCGAGTCGAATTTAGAATTTCCGAGTTCATATTTGGAATTTCCGCGAGATTCCATGAGAATCCCGTCTTAAGGCGAGTTTGACTTTTCTTGACTTTTGAGCCGCCTTTGACTTTCGTTGACTTTTCCGACTCACCCTTTATCTATACTCCCTCCTAACCTTAACCTAATTCATTTCAACACAAACCAAAACCATTTCTTCTTCCTTAAGCAACCAAAACCTTGCCTCCAATTTTGATCCATCTTTGAATCTCCGTATCTCTTTCGTTTCTTGCTAGAATTCACGTACGTTCGTCTTATTCTTCCCCTCTTATCTTCCTCTATCCGTATTGGTAATAAAATTACCGTCTTTCTCGCTTTTTAAATTATCCGTCTTTCTCAAGGTGAATGATATTCATCTTTTATTATCTAATTGTATGTAGGTGGAGACTAGGAAGGTTTAGAAAACGTTTAAAGACGCGAAAAGGTAACGGTGAAGGGTTACTCGATATCATTTACGTGTTTTATGTGATTTCTAGGATAGAAACCGTATTTAGATTATGGTTAGTATGCTTAGGACTTGTGTTGTTGTTGATGGATGTTGTTAGTTGTTAATTGATATGAGACTTGATGATTTGTGGTGATAAATGAGGAGTTTGTTGTTGATAACATGTTGATTTTTGATCGTCCTTGAATCCCGTGACGGACGCAGGCTGCGTTGGGGGACGCAGGCTGCGTC